>MJUU01072278.1:6777-37020 GCA_002080025.1 Modiolus philippinarum
AAAGGCCTTGCCCCAATTTTCTTCAGAGCAGTTTGTATTATTTGATCTTCTATGGTTCTACTAATGCATGAAGTTATCGCCGAAATTAAATGTGATAAATGCCTGCTGACACTTATGTTGTGTGTTGTCACAGAATCAGCTGATGTTTACATCTTGTGTAATTCAATACCTGGTACACTTTAAAGGGGGAAAATTCAGGTATAATCGTGGATTCTGGATATATCTTTTTAAACTATTTAATTTATATTAATCAGCATATTAGGTATCTATACAGACGCTTACGATAAAAACAGGAAATGAGAAAAGAACATATGCAATGCGTCGACAAGAAAAGGGGGGGTCGTAAATTGATGTAAACAAACACAACTTTTTATTACCTTCCGGTTTGCAATGCTAAATATCACTAAATATTACAGCAGGCCAACCTAAGCACACTCCACGAACGGTAGGAAGACAATTTCTTGCCAAAACATGCCATTTTACACTAGAATCAAGTTAAAATTGCAAAAACACATGTCTCGCAGAACTTCCTTTCATAAATGTTTACTGTTTAGGGTGACGTAATTTCCAGCTAAGACGGCATTTCTTATTGGCTGAGGGTGCTATATCACTAATGCATATTCAATTTTATGTCCTAATATAGAATTCTGTCAGCTTTTTCATTGGGCGAAAAATGTAAACAAACCGAACCTCGTGTTTTTACAAATTTTGGAATGCACGATTCGATACTCGTTTTTGGCTAATATTAGCCGTTGTTGCGTGTTTCACATAACCAGTCATTGCAAAAAATATATAAATATAATAAGGAAATCATGTTTTTATCATATTTTTATCTATTTAATATAATAATTTACGATTATTTGACAACGGTATGAATGGAAAAATTTTGCGGGCTTTTGTAAAGCGCCACCTATTGACATTTTTGTGATTACCTTCCCCTGACCTCGTGGTTTTACAAACA
This sequence comes from Modiolus philippinarum, assembly GCA_002080025.1. Lineage (NCBI taxonomy): Eukaryota > Metazoa > Mollusca > Bivalvia > Mytilida > Modiolidae > Modiolus > Modiolus philippinarum. Next base: position 7,739 of record MJUU01072278.1, read on the forward strand.
ATAGCTGTAACGGTCAAATCGTGGGTTTGCTGTTCGACTGTTTTGTATGACGTTTTTGTCTTTTTGATTATACTTTTTTGTTTCTTTTGTCACAAACTTGTCTTTTAATTCTTTAAATGTAACAGTTTTATCTTATTTGCAGTTTTGTCTTTTTAGTTTTTGACTTTGTATTTTTTGCCCGTTTGGCCGCCCATAATTAATACCAATAAATTTGAGCAATTATGTCATCTTACTTGTTACAAAGGCATTTGAATTTGAAATTATTTAAGGGCCCTGAATTTTGTCTAAATACTTTTAAGTAGTTAAAAACAGCCTTTACTGGACACAATTCTAGTACTTTTCTGTTACTTAACAATGTAATTGTGACTGGTTGATTATTTTTGATATTTTTGAAATGGCGTAATGTGATACTCAGTGTTCCGGGAAGTCCAAATTTGTCTAATTCAGAAAAATGCACATCTTGTCTCTGTATTACTTGGTGATAATCTTTAGATGACCTCACTAAGATTTCACCTAATGCGTTAAATGCTGGTAAAAAGATTGCTTTCAAGAGTATACTTAAATGAGCATCAAGTAAAAATTTGTCCAAATTTTGAATCATTTTACACAAAATTTCTTTAGTTATAGGCAATCGGGTATATCCAGATTTGTAATTAGCATTGGCATTGCATCCTTTTAACATTTTCCTGGCAATAAAGGAATTGGAGAAATCGTCCATATTTAGAATCTTGTGAATATAACTAATTGCTGACATATGAGAGGTAATGGAAGCAGGACTAAATGATTGTGCATACAAATAGCCAATAAAATTGCAAATATCAACAACTGATAAAGGAAGAGTAAAATTTGTATGTCCTTTAAAATTGAATAATAAATTCCAATTACGCTTATATGATTTCCTTGTAGACTCTGATAGTCCAGCACGTAACAATCGATTGCCTGTGAATTTAAACTGTCAACAGTTGAACTGGAATTTCTGCAGGGGTGGGTGATAACCAGGGAGCTACTTTGTTTGCTTTCTGAAATTGAAAACGAGATAAAAGATCAGCCACTATATTTGTTTTCCCTTTAATATGTTTGCTCCTAAATACAACATTCCATTTCATGGATGCCACAACTAATCTTCCAACAAGTCTCATTACAATTTTATCTTTACAAGATTGCTTATTGATTATTTCAACCACTGTCTGATTGTCAGAAAGGAATAACATTTTTGAGTTTTTCATGTGCACTCCCCATATTTCTAATGCGATCACTATTGGAAAACGTTCTTTAACTGCTATAGAGTAATGGGATAAATGTTTTGGCCAAGCGTTCGCAAACCACCAACTGCCAAAAACGGCCCCATACCCATAGTTTCCAGCTGCGTCGGTCTACAGTTTTAGGTGGTCAGAAGACAACCACTGATCAGGTAAAAAAACTGACTTCCCATTAAAAGACTCCATAAAGCATTTTCAAACTGTTATATCTTCTCTTGCCTCACAAGTTAATTTAATCCAATGAAAGGGGTTGGACACATTGATGGTCAAGTCTATAAGACGACGAAGGAAAGCTCGGCCAGGAGGAACAACAAGGCATGCAAAATTAAGCAAACCTTTGAGCGATTGAAGTTGACGCAAGTTTATTTTCTTCCTTTATATGTACTATTCAGGGCATTTCGTGTTTTTTTAATTTTTTCAACCGGTAATCGACATTCCATTTTATTTGAATCAATTTCAATACCATAAATAGTAAGGACTGTTGTGGGGTAAACAGTCTTTTCGTCCTTGATTGGTATTCCTACTCTCTTACATAATTGAAGAAACGAATTCAAATCTTGAAAACATTTATTTGAATTTGATGGGCCAACAAATAGAAAATCATCAATTATATGTGACATGCCTGCTGCTTGGTATTTAGTTTGCATTATCCATTGAATTGCACATGAAAATTTTTCAAAATTTTGGCAAGAACTACTTGCCCCCATGGGTAAACACTTATCGATATAAAAATAATCATTCCATGTGAAACCAAGAAGGTGATAATCTGAAGGGTGTATAGGAATAATACGGAATGCGTCTTCAATATCACATTTACTAATTAAGTTGACAATGCCTACCAAATCTCTTGACTAAGTGAATAACTGTATCTATTCCATCATATTTGACGGCCGAGTTTTCTGTGGGAATCAGAGTGTTAACAGAATTCCCTTTAGGAAATGACAAATCAGTTATTAACCGGAATTTTTCTGGTACACTTTTTGGGATAAGGCCTAAAGGTGAACAAACCAGGTTGTCAAGAGGGGGCGATTTAAATGGGCCTGCTATTCTACCTAACAAGGATTCTTTGGCAAGTTTTTCATACACTTTATATCTGTTCTCCAATGCAGACTTATGGTTTTTGTTTATCTCGTGGGACTTGTTGCCAACTGTACCTAATTTGAAACCAAAAGTGAACCCATCTATGAGTGTCTTATGAAGGTTTTTGTCATATCCCTTTAACTCTTGAGACAGTACATCAGGTTTTACTGGACTTGGCATTTTGCTTTGATTGAGGATGGCTATTTTGCTGGGGATTTGTTTGTTTGGTACATTTTGCTTGGGGATGGGGTCCTTTGCACAATTTGCAAACATGTTGATATGAACAATTTCGCTTAGTGCAACACTGGTATTTGTTGTAGATGTGGCAGGTTCCATTGTTGTTTGATGATTCAAGAAAGGGCTGGATCCGTCTATTATTTTGATTTATATTCTGATTGCTATTTTGCTTCAGTGTATTGGTAGATTGTGGGGCATTTTGGTTGTTTTGGTATTTAGAGGATTTCATAAACATGGCTCTGCGATACAATTCATCAATTTCTTGTTGCCATGGTTGTAAATTTTCTCTTCGTAATAAACGAAAGGTTTCATCATAATAACGTAATGATTCGTTCCCTTTCAACTCATATATGTTTTTTATAGTAGACATGTATTTTAACATGTGTGGGGCATCTTCTGGAAATTTTTGAATATAAATGGCCATGTCAATGCGGAAAGCCTCGTTCCATTCATAAAATGATATAAGAGATTTAGGCTTAGGGACGTTTGGCTGGTTTTGTAAGGTAACTGTGTTTGGGGCAAAGGTAACCTACCATGAATCATTATTTATATTTTTTGGCAACAATGCCGACAAATCTACAAATTCATTAGCCCATATTTTTTCTTTAATTCTTTTTGGTATATGGGCACCTAAAGGTATACCTGAAGTTAATTCTGTTACTTGTCTTTGCCCAGCATTGTAGCTTGATGATACACTAGCTGATGGCTCATTGGATAATATATTATAAATAAAATTATGAAAATGTGAGTTGACATTAGAAGTACTATTACTGTCTGGTGTCAAGGCGGTTGGTCCATTTTGATTTAGTGAATTTTGTCCATTGAGCAATCTTTCCTGCTGGATTGGAGATGATGTAGACACATTAGTGTTTGACACGGAATGTTGTTCATTGTCATTTAAATACGGAGTGGAAGAAAGCGGTGGTAATAAACGAATATTCTCATTCTGTGAAGTTCCAGTAGCTGTGGGTTGAAATTGAGGAGTCTGTGAAGTTGTTTGTTGTAATTTTACAATTTCCCTAGCCAAACGTTCATAATCAATGGTTATCATTGGTGCAGACTGATTGGTTTCTGAAACTGGTGCATTGCAATACATTATTTACAGTAGTCTCAGTTACATGTGTAGGATTAATATCACTGTTGTCACTGTTGTTTACATGGTTAACATCAACACTAATAGGTGGCATAGGAATTACATCAGGGTCCCTTGAAAAATCTATAACATTTTCTATTGTTTTTGAGTAAATTGATTTGCGCTGACGTATAGGTCTAGTTTGAGCAGCTGAATTTTAATTTCCATCTATGTCACCAGTTCTCCTTTTTTTCTTGGGAGGTCCCATCTTGCCAAATGCCAAGGAACTTCTGTTAATTTACTGCTGAAATAAAATAATAATTCACTGTAATAATTAAACAGTTTGCGTTCTGACATGTGAAACAGTACACAGATAACCTTGGATTACAGACGCACAAAGTATAAATCAAATATACAATTATTAATAATATTTTAAAATTTAAGTTATTATTATACTGCATACACTCTAGAGATACATGTATGTAGAAACAGAGGAGTTCCAATTATATAGTTACATGTACTTGTAGATTTTGTATTCAATTTTGTTCGAGTGAATGGTACCAGTACCGCTTAATGGTATAAGTAATTGTGCGTCCACTATCTTGAATTGTTAAACAAATAATATAATTATACTACATGAATATCATGTTTCAAATGAGGTTTGGTACACATTCGATAAATCGTGTAATATCATGAAGACTTCATGTAAATGATCATGACCCCTTCTGCTAAATTGTGTATCGCAAACTCGGGTCACATAAATCATTTTATTTACAATAAAAAGTTATTTATCCGCGAAAAACAGCACTTACCGGCAAAATGCAATTTTATATCCGAATAATTTATTTCATTATTCTAATTTTTATTTAATTTTGTTTTTATAATATAACTTAACTTCATATATATGAAATACGTGTGTATGGGACACGTACGTTATGAATATTTATCAGGGATGTGACAATAGCTGGTATAAGAGCGGTCATAGCTAGAACAGGTCAGCTGAGAGCAGTCATGGCTAGAACAGACTTATGTAGAACGGTCATGGCCAGAACAGACTTAGGTAGAACAGGTCATGATTAGAACAGGTCAGAGCAGTCATGGCTCTGACCAGAACGGTCAGGATTCTAGCGATGACCATGTCTGGTCAGAGCGGTCAGGATTCTAGAGTAGACTTAGAGCTGTTCTAGAGCAGACTTGATACCTGTTCTAAGTTAACTTAGAGCAACTTTTATGACTGCTTCAAGTTAACTTATGAGAGGTTATGTCTGCACCCGGGGGGGCCTACTTGCTATTACTTAGGTGGTATGAGTGTGCCGCAGGAATGGGTCATGTTTTTGCAATCAGTTTGTCTTAAACAGGGTATCTTTTTCACCCTTGTTGTCTCAGAGTCATATAAAACACGTATTTAAATGTCTCTGGTTGTCTTGAACAGGGTCATTATTTTCACATGGTCATTTGGAAGATGTAAAACAACAGTTAAAATTAGTGTCCAGCAATATAAGATTTATTCTATGTCCATAAAAGGCTCCACTGGATCTTTTTCTTAAGCAGGGTGTTGATTTTGAATGCAAGTATAGTATCAAACAGGGTATGTATTTTGTCTGTTCTGTCTTAAACAGGGTGTGTTTTTTCATATTTTCTGTCTTAAACAGGGTCCCTTTTTTCTAGGGCCATCGGCAGAGTATTACCAAAATTATTGGAAAGTAGCCCCCCCCCCCCCCCCCCCGGGTGTCTGCACCCCACTGTAGCTTCAGTATTTCATTATTTATTACCTCTCGGCCGATGTCTCTGCTGGCGAACTGTAGTTCCCCTAATGGTTTTCTCGCCAATGTAAGCGTAAATTCATTCCTGGTGTTAATTTATGTTTATGTATTATGTTTACGCATTATGCTGATTCTAACTCACAATGAACTAATACACCAGTGTACCTTATTCCGTCGGATATATTTCTTAAGGAGTTTTGGTTGTGGATTAAATACCCTAGGGTAGTTGAATATTTATGGTGGAATAAGTACACTATTACACCAGTACTTCTATCGTTTTCATTTAGAATACGCAATGAAGGGGTAGGGGGTAAATGCACATAAGACAAAGTCTGTAGAAATACACGGTTTAACAAAATTATAGAACAGCGCTTTTATTGTTGTCTTTATCTTGAAATCACAATGAGCCCTTCAACAGTGAGCTTTGCTCATACCTCATAGTAAGTTCAAGACAGCCCATAGCAACGGTTTGAGCGTAATTCATTTTTAAATGTCGAGCGATGTCGAGGAACCTTGAGCTGTGCTGACTTGAGACATGGTTTGTCAAAATTGCCATCTGTAGAAACTAAATTTAAGTAACTTAGGTATTTTGTTATTTATCGGCTTTTTTATTTTCTTTAATGGCTTATAGTTGTTTTTCCCCAAATTTGTTAACGCCAATATTTTTGATTTTAAAAAACGCAATAATTAAGTTTATCTAACCATACCAGGTCACGACTGATTTAAAGAAATGAATGTAGCGTTGTTTGACAATTAGCAATTTATTTCTCTCAAGACGGGGCTAGGGACCGTCTTGAACTTACTTTGAGGCATGAGCACTTGAAGATGCAAACCAACAATAAAAGTGGTGTTCAGTTGCTTGGTTCTATCGTGTATTTGTAGAGACTTTGTCCTTTGTGAATTTCATTCATAAGAAAAAGAAATGGATACTTTCCTCGAACATTTATATAGTAAAAATGTAAGTTTATGTTGTGGGATTAGGTACTTTTTTGAAAAATGTGTATCCCTTACATTATTATTTTATTTTACGAATAGACTTAAAAGAAAACTATTAAATTACATATACAGTGCTATCTCGATATACATCTCTCTTTAATTGCAGTCCATCACTTATTTCCATTCATTTTTCAAAAATAACATAGTCTCTATGTTATTTATTCCTTCGATATTTCGGCATCCTTACTTATCGCTAAAATTTTCCCTGGTACCAAAGGTGTCGATATAACGATAATGCACACTATGTCTTTTTCACAGATATCTGAAACAGAAGAGAGAACTCATAGTTACGACCAAGGTTGTAAAGTACAAATTTCTCGAAATTTGGTAAAATGTGATGTAGAACCAAAGAATGGCCTTGTTCCAACTGGTACCTGGTGTTCCTTTGGAAGCAAAGACGAGAAGTCTGGTCTTTTATTCCTTCGATATTTCGGCATCCTTACTTATCGCTAAAATTTTCCCTGGTACCAAAGGTGTCGATATAACGATAATGCACACTATGTCTTTTTCACAGATATCTGAAACAGAAGAGAGAACTCATAGTTACGACCAAGGTTGTAAAGTACAAATTTCTCGAAATTTGGTAAAATGTGATGTAGAACCAAAGAATGGCCTTGTTCCAACTGGTGCCTGGTGTTCCTTTGGAAGCAAAGACGAGAAGTCTGGTCCTGACATTTATATATGTGATCACGGATTTTTTTATAACCATCATAGTAGAACAGGTAGGTACATTTGTATGTATGTGAAAAATAAAGAAAGTGATCAGCTGTACAAAGGTAGTCGAAAAGCTCTTTTTTGTCCGTAAAAACGTTTTGTTAAACGTATTCGCATACCATTTATTTTGCATTTGCACAGAAAAGGCACTAAATGCCTTGTGACCGTCAAAATAAATTGCCAAAATCTAGTAAAATCAAAAAAAGCATCCAACATTAATTTTTGTTAATTTGAATAACTTGCAACAGTGCCAACGCGGCGCTAATTGCAACGGCACACAAGATTTCGAAATTGCGTTAGTAACACTTTGTTTTTAACTCAACAACTAATGCTAAAATGCGACCAATGCGCGACAACTCTTGATACATAATGAATTAACCTGTGCAGTTAGTGCAAAAGTCAATATTTCAAAAATTAATTGCTCTCAAAAAGATTGATAAATACCGTTGAAAATTGGTATAAAAATCAGGAATCGCATTGTCTATCTATTTGCAAAAGGATGTGAATTTGGGGTTAACCAATAACAAGTGAGAGTGAAAATACACTGCTATTCCTCAAATGCAAGAAACAAAACTCAGATGTAATGGACGGACGAACGAAAAGAAGGAAGGACGGACGGACGAACAACCACATCACTATTTACCCAAACTTTTCAAGTAGGGGTATAAAAAACGATAAATAGGCTATTCTGTATTAGTTCAGATGAATTAGAATTAGTTATTCTTCTATGCATCAGTTCTTTGGATAACTACAATTTCTTGAGGAGTTTATATATTTTCCGGGTTTTCGAATTTCAGCTCCATTGGAGCTTTGATTTTGTTGGAGATGGTCGTCTATGGCACGCCGTTCTCGTCAAAACTATCGGGAAAGACATTTGTGTAAAATTACACATCGAGATTTTTTAAAATGCACTGAGATTTTTAAAATGCACCGAGAAATAAAAATCACTGAGAAATGCTGTGAAACAATTAAAACGAGCTATTAATAAACATTGGCACATAGTCATAGAAAACGAGTAATGTGGAATAATATTTAAGAACAGACCCATGATTGCATTCTCAAGACACAGAAATTTAAAAGAAAAATGGTCAAAATCTTATAAATCATAGAAATATAAAAACTTGACTTGATCACTTTATGGTTAAAATTAATCAAATCATTCAAATAAAAATCATAAACATGTGATGAAATCAAAATCATCAAGATTCGATGGAAAGATATCTTCGATCTATCCGGTGTACGGTCCAAATTCATTGAAACTAGAACCGTGGTTGACCGCTGACCGTATCTCCCCCACGTAAAAATAGGAGTGAAACACTATCATATTACACATAAAAACATCTTATTTAGAAAAATGATGATGATAAATTCATCTTAGTTTAGATTCCTATAATAATAAACAAAAATCTTAAACAATACTGTTATAATAATCATCCACAGTTAAACTGAAAGAACTATGTAAGTATTTAATCTGATATTTTAACCATATATTAAAAAATACTTTAATCTAATTACTAATAAATTGCAAGAATAATCATAAAATCTATAAGAAAATCATCAGGAAATGGAGGCAATTTTCATCATTAACTTCGAACTGGGTGGCTTGGATGACCTTTAATATAAAAACACACCAAAGACCAAGATGTTTTGTTGAATAACTCATATTACATGAATATTTATGAGATCTGCGCAGAGAAAGTGCGCACAAAACTGAGTGTGTTAAATTTATTTCTGAGTGTGTAAAATTAATTATGAGTGTGTGAAAATAATTTCTCAGTACATATTTTTATTTCTCGGTGCATTTTAAAAATCTCAGTGCATTTTAAAAAATCTCAGTGCGTAAAAAAATCTCAGTGCGTAATAAAAAAAATCTCGATATGTAATTTTACACAAATGTCTTTCCTGATAGTTTTGACGAGAACGGCGTGCCATAGTCGTCACTACCTTGTTTATATGACACGATCTTTTACTTGGATTGCCCTGTTTGTCTGTTAAGGGTCCTCATGAGGTCCTAGGAATTAAATAATCATTAAATTTTTGCCTTGGTAATCAAATAATCATTAAATTTTTACCTTGGTAATCAATAATATATTGGTTTACTAATAAAAAAATATATAAAAATGCAAGCTAATAATCAAATAATCATTAAATAAATGCTCTCGTAATCAAATAATCATTAAAAAATACCCTGATAATCAGGTAATCAAGAAACCCTTGACGGGCCTCTCTGTTCTGTATGAAAAATTTTAAGATTTAACTCTGATTCAAGATTCTTTTTTACTAAATACTGCAATGATCATCAATGTTCTTTTTACTGTCTACGACCTTTCAAAAATAATTGCTATTGAGTTGCTACCGGGCACTACCGCAATGGAAGGGGGTTTGACGCGTCATTAAACCGGTTTAACCCACCATTTCATTTAAAAATGCCTGTACCAAGTCGACAATTTTTTTGTTGGTTTCCACATGCTTTGTCATTTTGTGTAATGGACTTCGGCTCTTGAAAACTCTGTTCGATAATTTTGTTCTTACCTAAATTCAAATATGTGTATTCATGGTATAGTTATGCAAGTCTTTGAAATCTGTTTTAAGTGGTATAAACGGCAACGGGAACCATGGACGAAAAGGATTTTATATGGCATATACTATGTGGTAAAAAAATATGGAATTTATTGCAAATGTTTATGTTGACGACATAGAACTATTTTTTACTAAAATGTTATGTTTGAGGTAGCAATCGTGTTGCTAGTGTCTCAACCTACTCCGTCATGAATAAATTATGGAGTACAGTTTTGGAATGTGACCAACTTTTAATGGACTTGTACTTTGCTGACTAAATTCTGATTCTCGATCACTAATTAAGAGATTCTATGATCAATTATACGCTTAAGTTCAAATAATTACATTCATATTGCTTTGTATCGAAATCCCCGTATTTGATTGGTTAAGAGTACTTCCAATCCTTTCCGTAACAGTGTTTTATCAGTCTGTAAACTACAGCAGCACCCGAGTCCTTAACAACGACACAAGTAAACAAAGATGGCGGAGTAATCTTAACTAGGAAATAGAACATCATCCACGAATTTCATTACGTTATCTAGCGTGAAGACTTGCATTCCATTTACGGAATGTAATTATATGTGTTGAATGCAATATTTTGTAGTTTTATTGTCATGTAAAAGGGTGGGCTGTAGCATATTTTTCACATGAAGCGCTAGCGTGCTTCATTCAAAATGTGTTACGGTCCACCCTTTTACACTCCAATAAAACAACAAAATGTTGCATTCAATTTTTAAATAAAGCATAAAAAAATAGAAGCACTCATTCTGATTGGACATTAAATAACGTTTTACTGTTTAATGATGCCCATAACCGGTTACAGCCATAGGTTTTGGTATTCATTGACCGGTAGTTTTTGTTAGTGTCGGTGCCAAGTCTGGCTATCGAACAAAATTATTATTTTGATGTATATCCTGAGTGTTCCTATCGTTGACGTTCTTGTCTTGTCTTGTATTTGTGCTTTTCTAGTGCAGTTCCCTTGTGGAGATTGGCATGTGATTATAATTTTCGGTCATTGTAGGTATTTGCTGTTATCTTTACTGTGTAATTACTGTATGTATTTCATCTATTCGTAATTGGAAGGGACCTGCATGGTAGGTTTGCTATACTTGAAAAAATTGAGTTGAGGGTATCAAATGATACAACGTTTGGTTTTGAGTGTGCTTAAATGTACTTACCTGGCCCCTACTTTCACGACATAATTTGACAAAATTTCAAAAATGACTGAAATTTTCATTGTTGATTTTGATGGTATATACCAATGGGCTTCTCGCAGGCTTGTTCTTGAACTCATACATGTTGGAATTTGAATTTCTTCAAGGACTCGTTAAGGCTCATAGTCCAGAATAAAAGATTCGAGATCCTTCGGTCTCATCTAAAGATACATTGACAATGTTCTTTCCCTTAATAACACATGTTTTGCTAAAAGGATCATATCAATATATCCTCCAGAAATAGAGATATAATTCATATATTTTTGGAGTTATTCTCGTTTTCGACGAAAACGGTGGTCTCTATAAACACAGCAAAGGACCTTCTTTGTGTACAAAGGACCACAAAGAATTATTATTTCTGCACAAATTAAGGACATGAAATTATATTCTTAGTATTAAAATATATATTTTACCACCAAAAATGTGTTAACATTCCGTTTGTATCTTTTTAATGAATATTTCTGACACAAGTTAAACAATAAAATATATCAATTCAAATTAACAAAATGAATATTTCCCACCAATTCCCTAGTTTTAGAGGAGACCCACAAAAAAGAAACGTGTACTAAAATGTGAGACAAAATTGACGCTCTAATTTCAAAATTTGCAGTTTGACCGAACAGATATTAAGGTGATTTATTGCTTATTTTCTTGCTGTTAATTCGTTGCTCGAGAGCTAGTACAATTATTCGGAATAGTTTTCTCCGTGACCGTCTTAGAAATTAATTAAAATTAAATCAGGTCTTTGAAAAATTACGTCTCATATGATCGTTATCTTCAATTGATAACAGTTCCTTGTCTTCTGTCTAAACAGTGATTCAAAATACTTTTACTTAGCTCTGAATGAATATTTCTTTACAGTTGTTGTTGAGTTGTTACCAAACACCAACGCAATGGAAGGGAGATTTGGTACTATGCTATAAAGTCTGTTTTACCCACGATTTCTTTAGTGTAATTTCTGTGCCAAGTCGGGACCATTGCGGTTAAAAATTCACCAGCCCAGTAGTCAGTACTTCGGTTCTATTTCCGATTCCGATTCCGGAATCCGATTCTATTTGGAACCTTGCAATATCTAAATTTTTGTAAAATTTGTTGGAAACTAAGGAGTATCTCTCTCATGCAAAGCTCTGTCCTTAGCTGATTTTGGCTTTACTTTTAGATAATAGTGGTTATTTGTTCTCTATTAGTTTTTAAAGAACTTTGAGTTGATGGTCTTCCAAACGTTTAGATTTTATCTGCACTGAAGAGACATAAGTTGTCGAAATGCCATATGTAGAAACCAAATTCACAGTTACTTCGGTATTTAGTTATTTCCTATGTATTGCTCAATTGATTTCGGCTCCTGACAAATCTGTTTAGTGCTTTTTGTTATTACCCTTAACTTTATCAGGTGATTGGATTATAGGATATGGTTGCCATCACTCATCCGCTAGTCTTTACAATTCTGGAGAGAATTTGAAGCATTTAAATAAAATAATACTTTTTTTCAACATGTCATATTTATTTAACGTAGAACCATATAACTAAATACTGAAGTTACTGTAACTTTATTTCTGCATATGACCATTTCTAAAATCTGAACATTAAAAAGACCATAGACTCAAAGATATTTCCAATATGATCTAAATGCAAAGCCAAAATCGACTAAGGACAGAGCTTCGTATGAGGGCGATACTGCTTAGTTTTCAACATTTACAAAAATTTAGATATTAAAAGTTTCCAAATAAAATCGGCTTGCTGACTACTGGGTGGGTGAGTTCATTCGGGGACTAACAGTCCACAAGCAGAGGTATCGACTCAGTGTAAATTTTATTCCTGGATATGGTCATTTCGGCAACTTATGTTTCTTCAATGCAGACCATGTGATTACTTTGATTCGTCTGGGATTTTATTAACACAGTTAGATGTAAAATTACATACGTATTCATGGTTTGAATTGCGTGTTGTCATTACGATTTTCAAAACAGCGTGTGCACTTTCGGAGGCTGAATCTTAACTGGGCCGCCTGAAGTTAAAAAATATTTGCAGGGATAGAGTGATATACTGGGAAGACGAATTCAGTAGTTCAAAATTTAATTTCAGTTGTTTGACTTTAATGAAAATTGTACAGAAATGATATTTTTTTCGTAAATATTTTGCATTTATTGAAATAAAAGCTCTCTTTTTTTTGTTTCAAGGTACTGCTCACACTGATCTGTACTCAAAAGGCAAGCACGTGATCTCAAAAAGGTCTGCGGTATTGGTGATTGGGGCGGCAATAATTTGCTTCTTTTTTTGTGGTAAGATATATAAAATTGCTATAAGTGACATAACATAAGATATCCAGAACTATTCCGTCCACAAAAAGAGTGAACAAAAACTTTCGCCCCTTGTAAGCTTAGCTCAAGGTCAAAGGTTTGGGTAAACTGAGTTGGCTTATAATTGGTTCAGTTCGGTTAAGCAGTTTGAGAAAAATAAAACAAATTTCTATTTCTACTTTAAGAAATACATGATAATGTTTTGTCCCGACAGTCTCAGTTTTTTTTTTATATTTGAACATTGACATAAAAACTAGAACGCCCTCTTGTTGCTAGAACATTGACAAACCTCCAGGAAAAATACATCATAGCACCTGCAGACAAAGCTTCTAACAATATTGTGTTTGTATGCAAGAAACACTATTTAGACTGTCTTGTTAAGGAGATGGGTATTGACACTTCATCTGGCAATCCTACTTATTCCCCAACTGCATTATCAAGGGACGAGATAATCACAAATCACACTTCTGTGTTAGCATCATTCGGTATCAAAGTTGTTGAGAATAACAGTTATCTCCCTTATATTTACTGAGTGCCTAAGCTTCACAAGAATCCCTACAAACAGAGATTCATTGCAGGACCTGCCAGATGCACCACTAAGCCATTATCCAAACTCCTTTCCACTTTACTGACTGCAGTTAGAGATGGTCTAAAAAGCTACTGCGAAAAAGCTTATTCCACGAGCGGCGTGAATCAGATGTTGATTCTTAAAAATTCCAAAGATCCCCTTGAACAGCTCTCCTCAAAGAGTCTCGCATACTGCAATAGCATTCAAGCTTTTGATTTTTCTACCCTTTATACAACTCTTCCCCATAATAAACTTAAAACAGTAATTTTCGATCTGATACATCAATGTTTCTGTACCAAAAACGGAGAACGCAGGTATTCCTATCTGGTAATAGGAAAAGATAAAACATATTTTGTAAAGAACCACACTGAGTCAAACAAGAAATACAGTGAAAATGACGTGATTAAGATGCTTGAATTTTTGATCGACAACATTTTTGTTGAATGTGGAGGCCGTGTTTTTCAACAGACAATAGGGATTCATATGGGAACAAATTATGTGCCACTTTTAGCTGACATTTTCCTTTTTTCGTATGAAGCAAAGTTTTTACAAGGGCTGATACAACAGAAACAAAAACAACTAGCCCATACTTTTAATTTCAGCTTCAGATATATAGACGATGTACTTTCTCTTAATAACCCAAGATTTAAAGAATATTTACATCGTATCTACCCCAATGAACTTGAAATTAAAGAGACAACCTACACCCGATTCTGCTTTATACCTTGACCTTTTATTATACATTGACGAACATGGACGTCTGAAATCTAGAATCTAGATTATATGACAAACGTGATGATTTTGACTTTCCAATTGTGAACTTTCCCTTTCTCTGCAGCAATATACCTGCATCCCCAGCATATGGAGTATATATTTCACAATTAATTCGTTACTGTAGAGCGTCCAGTACATACAGTGACTTTGTGGAAAGAGCAAAAGCACTGTCACAAAAACTGCTGAGTCAGGGATATGTTCAGCCTTTGTTACTTTCGTCCCTTTAGAAATTCTATGGCCGTCACCACGACATCATAGATAGATATGAAATGTCAGTGTCACAAATAAAAACTGACATTTTCAGCTAGATTTGCGTCTTCCCGGATTTGACATTACCGGTTTTGACTTTACCCTGGATTGACCCACTCAGAGTGTGACGGGTGCTGTGCACAGAACAGGACATGCTTACCCTTCCGGAGCACCTGATGTCGCTCTTGTTCATTTAGAGTTCACACTGTTAGTGCCTTAGTTTTTTGTGTTGTATATGTAATGTTCAGGTGTTTTGTGGGCATGTGGTGTCTTTGGTCTACCGTCTTTTGGTGTTCTTGCTTTTGCCTTGTCTCTCTTTGATTTGTGCTTTGTTTCTTCGGTATTCTACTGCCGTTGTTTTTTACCTTTACTTACACACTACCCACCCTACTAGGGCTGAATACTGATAAGAAAATGGCAAAAAAACTGAGACACAAGACATCAAAAGCAGCCGGTTTTTTCCATTGAGTTTTTTTCCACAAGAAAATCTTATCCTGTAGTCATAGAACTGAAAAAGGTCTATCATCATGCATATTCTTGGAATAATTTAATTTCTGAAAATCAAATATTTCTAATTATCATATCCCAAAAATGTATTTTGGTATTTTCTGGCTAACCTAATATGTTTATTTTACTCCTAATTTGCTCTTTGAAATATTTTGTATCACTAACAGAAAATGTGAAAACCTAGTTCACAAAGTTTGTTTTCAGAATACTTAACAAAATGTAAATTTCATAGTGCTATCTTTTTAAAATATTTCATTCTATAATTCAATTATCTCCTTATTCCAATTATATCATTTGAGAGATAATCTTTTACTCGTCACTGTTATTTCACATTGAATATGAAAAAAGAAATATCCCTCGCTGACTTGGATTTTTTATTGTTGGTGATTAACATTATGATTAATATTGGAATTTTCAACAACAACAAAAAAATAAAAATAAAATAAGAAAACTAAAATAAAAAAAAACAAAACAAAACAAAAAAATAATAATAAAAATAAAATAAAGACAAAAAAAAAAAAAAACACACACACACTCTCAGAATAATTTGCAAATTAAAAGTGGCGGAAGACAACCCTCTTCCCTTAACTGTAAGTGATTTAAAATGTACAACATATCAATTTATTTCCATAAATCTGTTTTTTCTGACAGAACAAACACTCGGTCCGTCATTGGTCATGTCAATTGTAGCTTCTGGTCGAAGGTAAAGATAGTCCCGTAATTTGTCACTGCCTATTTCCTATCTTCAGATTAAATTTGTCACCACCAACGATAGAAACAGTATCAAATAGATGAATAGAGTTTAAATCTTGGAATAATTGAATAATTTCTTGTAGCCACTATCATAACCTTTTAAGTAGTCGAAAAACACAGAAAAGTATAAACATTGATCATCCCTTTTACGGGTTGTCAAGTATTAAACAATCCCCAAGGTTACTGTGCCACAATCATGAAGATCCGTTGCTTCAATACGATGATTTGTTTTCAGCATTTTTTATTTCATTATACATTCATTTGTTTCCATTTTTATCAAGGTATCGCTGTGAACATTGAGACATGTTTTAGCTAATAATCATATTACAGAATACAATAGAAAAAGATAATTTTGGACAAAATGTAGGACGATAACGACTTTTCCTCAACTGTTTCTTAAAATGCAGCATTTGTGTTTCCACTGATGCACCAAAATTTGAAGAAATGTCTAATGTAACAATACTAGAGTTCCGTGACACTTCATCTTCTTTTATATAACATATTACGTGGCATTAAATCGAACAAATAAAGAGAACTGTGTTGCAAATTACCTCTCAAATCAAATCTACCAAGAATCCGTTACTGGTTCCCGAAGGATTGCGTAACGGCAACATTATTCGTAAAGGTTCCGTTATGGATATACACCGTGAAACACTAGATGAAAAACTTATAAAGCACTACACTAACAATGAAAATCACTACCTATAGGGACATTTAAGGTAGTAGACCTGGGGTAAGAGGAGACTTAAAAATTACTTGTTGTGACTGGTATGAATAAAACACATAATTTTCAATATTTTTCATAAATAGAAATAAAATAATCCATCTTATCATAAAAATACACTCTATTAGAACGACATTTCATAATGCCTGCGTTAAAATTTCCATTTTTTAAAAGGTATCCTTAAATATTAAAAGAAATGAAAGTCAGATATTTGGCAAGGGAGGTAATTCTTTCAATTTGTCGTTTAATAAGAAGGAAAATTATGCCTTTTTATGCAGTTTTCCTAACAATGTGAAAAAAATGGTACGGTGATTTTTTTTCTAAAATTTTGACATACCTCGTCTGTGTGGAGGTTATTTAATTTCTCAGTTCTTGATGATAATTGAATTATAGGATTTTTGTTTAGAAGAAATTGAACAAAGGTCTATTTTCAGCATTGTTTTGACAATAGAATTTCCTTTTCACTGCGAATTAAAATGCTTATGATATCTATTATCTGGTATTTAGCAATTTAGGTATTTTACGAAAGGATATGGAGTAAATGAACATGACATCATAAAACATATGTTAACTCCAGCTGCACCTTTTAATGAGCTGTATGGCCATTTCGGAAATTTATTCCTCTTCAGCAGCACTATAATCCAAACAAAGGAAAATCCATAATTTCCAAAAATGTTTAAAATGCATAAAACCAAACGAAATCCGAATAATCAGTAATATCAAATATAGCTAAGGACAAAACTAAGATGGAGGGAGTTAATACTTCGGTTTTAGAATTTACATAAACTTAGATAATAGTAATTGAACAAAGTGTACACATGAGATATTATCTCATGTACAATTACACCATGTCCAAGAAAAATAAACAGCATACATCTCTACCACGGGGAATTGTTTTTCCAACTCCACACTGCAATAAAAGACAAACTCCTGTATTAAATATTTTACGAAAGGATTATGGAGTAAATGAACATTAGGGCCAATTTATGCTGTTTCTTGTCAATATACAGGACAGTAGTATACACGCCTTATGGTGATTTCTTACGAATTTACTACCTCTAAGACAGGGGTGTTTCTTAGAACTGTAGATCAAAAATCTTACGGTCAAACTTTCAAAAATTTTTTTTGAAAGTATGTTAGCACATAGTTGTTATACTGCTAATTTAAAGAAAATTGAATTCGTGGAAAATTTTGGGGTTACCCCGGGTTTACTTCCTTAATTTTGACAAAATAAGCATTGCTCGCCGCTACTGGTCATGTAGCATTTGGGACCATTATTGGTACATCTAAAACGTTTGGAATGTTTTGAAATAAAATATCAACATCTTGACCAAGTAAATGTAGATAAAAAGTAAAATTGAAAAAATGACCACAAGTTGCAGAGCAGACAAAGTGTAATCAAAGAGTTCGGGATTGTTTACTTTGTGCCTGGTTACTGAATTCAGAAATTGGTTTGATCTGTCATACATAATCATACTGATTATGGAGTATCTCCTTCATGCAAAGCTCTGTCCTTAGCTGATTTTGCTTCACATTTAGATCATATTGGGTATTTGTTCTCTATCAGTTTTTAACATATTTGATTTTATGGTCTTCCAAACGTTTAGATTTTATCTGCACTGAAGAGACACACGAAATGCGCATATGCTGAAACTAAATTCGCAGTAACTTCGGTATTTATTTATTCATTAATAGAACACAATGAGGAGTAAAATTGTAAAAATGACCAAAAGTTGCAGGGCAGACAAAGTGTAATAAAAGAATTCATGTTTGTTGACTTTGTGCCTGGTTAGTCAATTAAGAAATTGGTTTGTTCTGTCATACATAATCATACTGATTTCATTAATACAACACATTTCAAATTTAGCCTTAGGTCAACGGATGATACCATTTAGGTTTAATTTATGGTTGCAAGATGAGTCGTTGTCTATGTATAGGTTCAGCAAATATTTGCCATGTTTTATTGACTATAAACCCCGAGGCGTAGCCGAGAGATTTATAGTATATAAAACATGGCAAATCATTGGTTGACCAATTTAGAATATAATCAATTTAACAAGCCATTTTGAAAGACATTTCCAAAATCAATTATGACTTGATTAAACTCAATAATTTATGCTATCAAGTATGAAAAATTGAACTAATTAGACAGAAAGTCTTTACATTTCACTTCACAATTTGTCCCCAGCAGTATCATTTGTATATCCAGATACATGAAAAGGTTTTAACATGCACCATAGAGAGTTGAAACAACGGCAGTAGAATACCAAAGGAACAAAGGAGTGAAATTCGCAAAAATCGAAGTCCAAAGACAGGGCAAAAACGAGATCACAGAAAACAACGACGCAAGACACACAAAGCACAGAAACAGAAATCACAACATTCAGAACAAAGGCACTCACAGTGTAAACTTCAGTGAAACTGAGAGTGACATCAGGTGCTACGGAAGTGTAAGCATGTCCTGCTCTGTTAACAACACCCGTCACACTGTGAGTGATTCAATCCGGGAAAATGTCAAAGTCGGTAGTCAAATCCGGGAAGACATGAATCTAGCTGAAAATGTCCACTTTCATCTTGGATATTGACACGTCATATCTTTCAATGATGCTATGTTGACGGCCATAGAATATCTTGAGGGATGAAATTAGCAAAGGTTGATCTAATCCGTGACTAAGCAACTTTTGGGACAGTGTTTTTGCTCTGTTCATAAAATCACCGTACAAACTACATGCTCGACAGTAACGAATCAACTGTGGAATGTAACCTCCATAGGCTGGAGAAGTAGGTATATTGCTGCTAAGAATGAACAATTATTATTAAAGAAAGAAATGAAGGTTAATTCTCTTTATCCTTCTTTATCAAATTATTTTAAGTTATTTATTAACATTTTTCTTAAATTATTATAGTAAAATTGTTATTATTATGCAGGCATGGGGCCAATTACATTGCAATGTAATGCATTATATTACAATTACATTTGAAAATTTAGCATTATATTACAATTACTTCAATTTTTGAAATTAATGCATTATATTACAATTACTTTACAAAAGTAATGCATTAAATTGCACATTACATTTTTCAAATTTTATCAAGAAAGAAACGGTGAATCATGGATTTGCTATTTATTTACAGTGAATACCGTGAACTTGTTTATGTACCAGGGAAAAAAAACAAATTCAATAAACTCTTTAAAACTGTAGTATTGCTTATCTTGAAAATGATGCAGATTCATTAAAGAATTACAAGTGGAAAGATCCATCCTCTTAGTTGAAATTTCTGTACTTATATATTTCATTTCATTTATATGTAATTTTCATACTGTATTATTTCTTTTACGTATATTATGTAGTTTAAATTTTTCCTCCTTCTTTAACCTTTCTGTAAACTTTTCTGTGACAATTTTTAAATTTACAAAAGGATTGGGGAGATAAATGTGGGCTTATTTCACCTCTACTGTGTTAAGTTCATGTGATCTTTTTTTTAATTTTAAGAATGAACTTTATATGTAGTTTTTGAGAAAAATATATTCATGGTTGGGTGTCATCCTGGTTTGCCCACTCTTAATTACATGTATTTAAACGTAGAGTTGGTTTCTTATAACTGACACTTTAATTGACGCCATTTAAAGCCATAAATCCACTTGTCAAGGGAAGGGAAATAATTGAAATGTAAACTAATTAAGATTTTTTCATGTGACAATCATTGATCTTTTAACTAATTGATTACTTTGATCACTAGAAGCATGACTGTGTTTGTTGTGTAAAATAAGGATTGCTAATTTTCAAAACTAGAATTGAAATTAAATGTTTTTCATCATAAAATTTCTGAATGAAAACAAAACATTTTTGTATTTTGCATACTAATTGCTTTCTTACAAAGCAAATATCTTGCCTACATTTGTAATGCAGCTTCTTCTAGGCTTCATAGCCTGTACAGACTGTTGCAATATAAAACAGTCTTACGTGAGCAGATGGTGCTCTGTAGGTTTTTGAGGTGCTGGCTAAGTATTGTCACTTTTGTGTTTTTCTGTCATCGAACATGACCACCTGTGCGGAACTTAATTTATTACTGGACCCTATGGAAAGAGCATACAAAGAATTTTTCATCTAAAACTACTGGGGTGGATAGTACAAAGCTTAATAACAATGTAACTTAGATGGTCCCCTTCAAAGTAGATGTGCTTCAAGTCTGCATCTTATGAAATTGGCTACCAATGAGAAAGACGGTTTGTTTGTATAGTTTTAAAATGAGACCCTTTAACGTAGAAGTTTATTTGACTTTATATATTTGCAATGGTCCAGGTGGGTGATACAGATTATTGAGAGCCCCTTGTTCACAATACGTGCTCACCGAAGCTAAACTAATGTAGTAACATGGTAACATACATGTATGAAACAGTTATCATGTTTATTGCATCAGGGTTCTTATAAAACAAGCGCCATGATACATGTTATGTTTTATGAATTTTAGAAGGTCATTGAACATTATTGTAAATAATAACGGGGAGTACTGTGCATTCATTGTCTCCCTTGTAAATATGTTTAGCCAGATGGGCAATGACATAGCAACAGAAATTAAAAAGATCAAATTTACAACATTTTCGCTATGATTTAACATTTCATTTATTATGTTTCTAATGTCGCAACAACTACTGTATGGAACGGTTATATGGGTAATACACAATTGTCGTTGTTTGTTGCAAAAACGTTGTTCGCAAAACTGTCTTTGGGTGTTGTCAGAACTATATGAAAATGAAGAAAAAATTTTAAACACTCTCAAAAGGCGTGGGCGGAAACAAAATTTTTAAGTTTTTTTGAACATATAATTATGCATCGTATAAACAACTAACTAAATACCGAAATTACTGTGAATTTAAATTCTGCATATGCACATTTCAGCAACTTATGTCTCTTCAGTGCAGATAAAATCTAAACGTTTGGAAAACCAAAAAGTCAAAGATGTTTAAAAACTGATAGAGAACAAATAACCAAAATGATCTATATGTAAAGCCAAAATCAGCTAAAGACAGAGCTTTGCATGAGGGAGATACTCCTTAGTTTTGAACAAAATTTAAAAAAAAATTATATATTATAAGTTTCCAAATAGAAGGCTTTCGGGTCAGCACCGAAGTACTGACTACTGGGCTGGTGAATACCCCCGGGGACTAACAGTCCACCAGCAGTGGCATCGAATATGAAATTGATTTCTGAACAAGGCCTTTTTTAGGATCCAACTTTTTCAACTTTCTAAGTAGAGAAAAAAATGAACTTTACATTATTGTTTTTAGCTCCTGGCTCATGCAAAGGATGACAGTGATTGTAAGAGCACTTTGCCAGTTTAATTGATTTTTGTTGACAATCCCGCACCCATGACAAAGAAAAACATGGATGTAGCGTTGCTCGACAATTAGCAAAGAATTCCGTTTAAACCGGTGCTAGGGGCCGTCTTGAACTTACTATGAGGTATGAGCAAAGCTCATTGTTGAAGGCCTCATGGTGACTTCAAGATGAAGAACAACAATAAAAGCGTTGTTCCTTTGCTTGTTTTTTACCATGTGTTTGTAGAGACTTTGTCTCATGTGCATTTACTCCATATCCTTTTATTCACAATGTAGAGCAACATTTTCTTATGCTCCGAGCATGCGTTAATGGACAAAAATATGTCAATGCGAGCAAGTGTTCTGACTTGCAATTTTCAAAACCCGAAGCAACAAAAATATCGTCTCCCTGATCCTACGTTAAATGTTATTTTTCTTTTATTTTTTTTATTGAGTGCAATTTGTAAAATTTTCTGACAGTGAGAGATATGTCAGATACAATTTCACTTCGTGCCGAGCATAACCACATAATTCATAAAATGGTCATCCTACGGCAAAGTACTGTCATGAGCATGTGCAGAATTACATATTTCTTACACTCCCAGCATGCGTTTATTGACAAAAATATATCAATGCGAGCACCTGCTCGGACTTGCATTTTTTTAACCCGGAGTAATGAAATATCGTCTCCCTGAGCATGCGTGAAATTGCAATATTCATATCTTGTTGTCCGCTTAAACATATCAGCCAAAGGATTTTTTCATCCAATAATAATCTGCACTGAAGAGACATCAGTTGTCGAAATATTTGTTCTCTATCAGTTTTTAAACATCTTTAAGTTAATGGTTTTCTAATCGTTTAAATTTTATCTGCACTGAAGAGACATAAGTGCTCGAAATGCGCATATGCAGAAATTAAATTCACAGTTACTTCGATACTTAATTATTTGTTACCACTGGGTTGATGTCACTGCTGGTGGACTGTTAGTCCCAAGGGTATTCACCAGCCCAGTAGTCAGTATTTCGGTACTGACCCGAAAGCCGATTCTATTTGGAACCATGCAATATCTATATTTTTGTAAATTTTGTTTAAAACTAAGGAGTATATCCCTCACGCATAGCTCTGTCTTTAGCTGATTTTGGCTGCATATTTAGATGTTATTGTTCATACATTTGTTCTCTATCAGTTTTTAAAAATTTTTGAGTTAATGGTTTCCCAAATGATTCTATCTGCACTGAAGCGACTTAAGTTGTCGAAATGGGCATATGCAGAAATAAAATTCACGGTAACTTCGGTATTAAGTTATTTGTCACCATTGGTTCGATGCCACTGCTGGTGAACTGTTAGTCCCCGGGGATATTCACCAGCCTAGTAGTCAGTACTTCGCAAGCTGACTCTATTTAGAACCTTGCAATATCAAAAATTTTGTATATTTTGTTGAAATCACAGGAGTATCTCCCTCACGCAAAGCTCTGTCCTTTAGATTTTATCTGCACTGAGGAGACATAAGTTGTCGAAATGTGCATATACAGAAATTAAATTCACAGTAACTTCAGTATTAAGTTATTCCTTACATATGCATGTACTTATTGACAGTTGAGACGCTGTGCATGAAATACTAGTCCTAAAACATGGAACCTCGCGCTGTTTCTTTTCATTTATACTGACTTTAACGTGCAGAACGAGGTCTTATCGTATGTGTCCAAAACCCGTAGCAAATGGTGTATACAAGACAAGGTCATATAGCTTGTTCCCGGGGTTAGAATTATATTCCCAAAAATGAATTTAAGTATTTTTCAGTTAACTGAAAAATCAAATCTTCAATAAAAACAGAAAATCCCACTTGTATTCTTGAATATCAAATCGAAAGTGTGTTAGTCCTTTAACATAATTATGACTTGTGTTACGTTTATACCGAATTCTGAATTCCGAATTATAAGTGAGTCTTCTCGGCTTTCGTACATTTATATGTAATTTATATTTTTCCTCCTTTTGACAATTTTTCTGGGCCAATTTTGAAATTTGCAATTAAAATTAAGTCTTAATGGTTTGGGAGATTAATGTGGGCTTATTTCACTTTCACTGTGTAAGTTCATGTCATCTTTTCAAAATTTAAAGAATGAAATTTATATGTAGTTTTTTGGGGGAAAAAGGATCAGGTCTGTTCCCGAAACATATATAATCATGGTTGGTTTCTTATAACTGACACATTAATTTACACCAATGTAAGCCATAAATTCACTTGTCAAAAGAAAGGAATTAATTGATATGTAAACTAATAAAAATTTTACATATGACAATTATTGATCTTTGAACTTATTGTACTTTGAGCACTAAAAGCTTGTGTTTGTATTGTAAAATAAGGATTGCATTTTCTTTATAGTTTTTTATCATAAAATTTCTAATGAAAATTTCTGAATGAAACAAAATATAATTAATATTTTTAGATAAGTTGCAAAGCTTGCAGATATAAGAGAAAAACAATGTTCAAAACTTACATGGAGTTCTAATACATTTCACTAAAACAAATTTTATAGGTGAAAAGCTTTACTGAAAGTTAACAAGTAGAAAAAAAAACAGTTAATTTTGTTATGCTGTACACGTGTTTCAAGGAGTAATACTGTGTAATTCCATGAAATGCTTAAATTACAGGCATTTTAGAAATGTAATGAATTACATTTGTATATTACAATTACATGTAATGCTAAAAATTGAGCATTACACATTACATGGATCACTTTGTAATGCATTAGAAGGCATTTCAATTGCAAATTAGCATTATCCAATGCCTGTTTATATCTGATTTTCATCTTTTTTTTTGAAAGTGCAAAGTCATATCGGATCTTTAAAATTTCCAATAGCACTTTCCGACAAAATTTCATGTCAGAAATAAGATTCGTTAAATGTCGGACTGCATGTTATGTTTTCAAATATATTTTTATTTTTTCATCGACCAATCATTCAAATCATTAAAAACATACCTGCCTTGTGATTTTTTGGAAAGCCGTTGTGGAATTTATTCCCTATTTATTGATTTCTATAAATAAAATATAGATATTGATAAATAATTATAGATATCAATAAATTATTTATAAATATTAATAAATATTTATAGATATCTATAATACATCGGTAAATGAATACAAAATTTCGAATGGCGGCCATTTTGAAATGGCGGAAGAATTTTTTTGTGACCAACCAGAAATGTAGATCTTCATGAGAGGAGTAATTTTGCAACACAATGTTTTCATATATTTTTTATCGTTTCCGAGATATCGCGATAACAAAATTTCGAATGACGGCCATTTGAAAATGGCGCACGAAAATTTTTTTGTGACCAACCAGAAATGTAGATCTTAATAAGAGGAGTAATTTTGCAACACAATGTTTTCACAAATTTTTTATCGTTTCCGAGATATCGCGATAACAAAATTTCGAATGGCGGCCATTTTGAAAATGGCGGACGAAAATTTTTTTTGAACAACCAGAAATGTAGATCTTTATGAGAGGAGTAATTTTGCAACACAATGTTTTCATAAATTTTTTATCGTTTCCGACATATCGCGATAACAAAATTTCGAATGGCGACCATTTTGAAAATGGCGGACGAAAATTTTGTTTGTGACCAACCAGAAATGAAGATCTTTATGAGAGGAGTAATTTTGCAACACAATGTTTTCATAAATTTTTTATCGTTTCCGAGATATCGCGATAACAAAATTTCGAATGGCCGCCATTTTGAAAATGGCGGATGAAAAAAAAATTTTGGCCACAGATTTGTAATCAGGACCATACAGGCTACCTGGAAACCAAATTTTATCAATATCGGATAACTTTAAGAAATTTGCATATTTAGGGGTCAAAAACGCGTAACCGGGGTCGCGACACAATTTTTTTTTTTTCGCATAACGAAACATCCTAAGGATGAATGCAACATTTTCCCCACATCAGAATTTTGATATCGGTTACGGTTTTTTAGCAAACATGATAACAAGGTTTTCGGTCTTTGGGGAGATAACTCCGTTACTAAAAATAGATCGGTTTCACAGGGTAAGTGGCTTGGTCCCCTTCCAAAGCCGATTAAGTGTACCAAGTATCGAATTGATATGTCGCGACACTTTTTCGCTATGGGCGGCAGAAAAAAAAGAAGAAAGGACAATTGTTCAGAGAACAATTGCAAGGTCTTTCACCAGTTTTCACCACGATTATATGTTAGAGTTTGTTTTTGTTTTCTATTTTTGTCAAAAAAGTTATGTAAACAAAAGTTTTTTGACCAACCATAAATGTAGATCCAAATGAAAGGAGTATTTTTGCCACACAATGTTATCATAAATTTTTTATCGTTTCCAAGAAATAGCGATAACAAAATTTCAAATGGCCGCCATTTTAAAAATGGCCGACGAAAACAATTTTTGACCTCGGATTTGTAATCAGGACTATAAAAGCTACCTGGAAACCAAATTTGGTTGAAATCCGATAACTTTGAGAAATTTGCATATTTAGGGGTCAAAAACGCGTAACCGGGGTCGCGACCAAAAACATTTTTTTTGCGTGACAAATCATCCTGAGGATGAATGTAACATTTATCCCATTCAGAAATTTGATATCGTTTACGGTTTTTGAGACTATCCCCTAACAAAGGTTTTCGGTGTTGGGCAGATAACTCCGTTACTAAAAATAGCTGAATATGCTTGCGTAAGTTTTACAATCCTCAGCTATAGTCGATTCATCGCCCGAAGAATCAAAATGATATGGCGCGTAGTTTTTGAGCATGGCCGGCGGAAGAAAAAGAAAAAAAAAAAAATAATTAAAAGGTCAATTGTTCAGAGAACAATCGCAAGGTCTTTCACCAGTTTTCACCATGAGTATATGGTTTGGTTTCATTCTGATGTCTATTTCGGTCAAAAATGTGATGTAAACAAAAGTTCTGACCTTTATTAGTCGTTTGCTCAACGGTTGCTAAGGACTTTTTCTAAAAATAAGCTTGTTGCTAAGGACATGAAAGTCACTTCCGGTTGGCAACGTCATTTATTTCTCTTTACAACATTACAAAACTTTGCATATGGTTGCTAAGGACTTTCATGGCAAATAACGTTGTTGCTAAGGACCTTGACCTTTGACCTTGACCCCATTTTGTCGGCCATATTGAACTGAACATTTTATCTTCCTATAGTTTAATTGTATCTTTAATAGTTTTTGAGATATAAGCAAAAAACCCTTAAATCGGACCTCGAAAAATGGTTTTTGGGCCGTAGGTCCAAAACCAATGGTCCAATTATTTTGGACCCAATGTACCAAATGTAGATTTTAATAAGGCTAACATTTTCTCCAATACATTTAATCAGCTATCTATTACAGTTTTCGAGTTTATCCACTAACAAGGTTCAAGGTCAAAGGTCAAGGTCAAAATTCACCTTTGACCCTGACATCATTTGAAAGGTCAAGTCTTGCCATCAACATCGGTGAAGGTTTCAGGTCTCTACCACTTATCGTTTGGGAGTATTTAGCAATAACGGTAATTCAAAATGTTTCAAAGGGCAATAACTCATACAAAGAGTCGTCGAATCTCTTTGGACCAAATGTAACAAAGTTGTGTCTCGTGAAGATGAACATTTTCCCCATTACATTTAATCAGCTATCTGTTACAGTTTCCGAGTTTATCCGCTAACAAGGCCAAAGGTCACGGTCAAAGGTCACCGATGACCTTCAACCTGGTACTAAAATTGAAGATCTTTTCGCACTGATCACTTTAGATATATATGTTTACTATATTATCTGTAAGAGTTTAAAAGTAAAAAACCGATTTACTGAAAAGCGTCAAGGGCTATAACTCAAAAACGGTTTGTCGTAGAGGTTTTCTTCTTCTGAATCAAATGTAGATCTCAATGAGAGGAGTATTTTTGCAATATAATGTTTTCAGAAAATTTTTATCGTTTCCGAGATATTGCGATAACAAAATTTCGAATGGCGGCCGAAAAAAATCTTTTGATACCAGATTTGTAATCAGGACCATAAGAGCTACCAGGAAACCAAATTTGGTGGAAATCAGACAACTTGAGAAATTTGCATATTTAGGGGTCAAAAACGCGTAACAGGGGTCGCGACCCAAAAAAATTTTTTGGCATGATTAATCATCCTGAGGATAAATCGAACATTTTCCACCATTCAGAATTTTGATATCGGTTACGGTTTATGAGGAGATCTGCTAACAAGATAAACCGTGTTAGGGGAGATAACTCCGTTACTAAAAATAGATCGATATGTTTGACTGAGTTTTGAAGTCCCGCAGTGATATCGATTCATGACACCAAGAGTCGAAATGATATGTCGCGTATTTTTTTTACAGCGGTTGCGGCGGAAGAAAAAGAATAATAAAATTAAAGTCAATTGTTCAGAGAACAATTGCAAGGTCTTTCACCAGTTTTCGTCATGATAACATGTTATTATTTTGATTTTATTGTCAATCCCTGTCGAAAATATGATGTAAACAAGAGTTTTGAACTTTTTCAACTACATTTAATCACCTATCTCTTACCTTTTTTGGTGATTTTACTGAAAAAAATCCCAAAAATTGGCTATGACCTTGACTTCTGACCTTGATGACCTCTGACCTTGTGCTCAAAATGAAGGTCTCTTCTTACTGATTAATTTGATATGTTACTTGACTATACTATCTGTAACAGTTTAGAACTTATATGTGAAAACCCATTTTCCGAAACGCGTCAAGAGCAATAACTCTCTAGGGAGTCATCGGAGAGCTTCGGTCCAAATGAAACAAATAAAGCCCTTGACATGCTGAACATTTTTGCTGATATACTTTTTCAGCCATCTTTTATGGTTTCTGAGTTTATCCCCTAACAAGGTCAGAGGTCAAGGTCAAAGGTCACCGATGACCTTCAACCTGGTACTCAAATTGAAGGTCTTTTCTTACTGATCACTTTAAACATATATGTTAACTATATTATCTGTAAGCGTTTAAAAGTTATTCGCCAAAAACCGATTTACCAAAACGCGTCAAGGGCTATAACTCAAAAACGGTTCATCACACAGTTTTTGTTCTTTTGAATTAAATGTAGATCTCAATAAGACAAGTATTTTTGCAATATAATGTTTTCAGAAATTTTTTATCGTTTCCGAGATATTGCGATAACAAAATTTCAAATGGCGGCCATTTTGAAAATGGCGGCCGAAAAAAA
>MJUU01072278.1:38396-59292 GCA_002080025.1 Modiolus philippinarum
AAAAAAAAAACAAAAAAAAAAAATAAGCATAAAGAATCCTAAAGGTCTTTCCACGGAAAGTGGAAAGACCTAATAATAATGATTGGATGCTTGCAATTAGGTTCACATGATATGGGTTTGATTTTCTTATGTTAAATAAAACTTCCTAAGGAGGGATGACCTTTGACCTTGACCTTGGCCTGAATTTATACATTATTCAGCCTCCCACTTTCTGAATATATTTACTTTAATATTGTATAAGCCATGTATTGCGGTTTTCAAAATAAAAGCGAAAGTCAGAAATTTGTATCGAATAAAGGGAAATAACTCCTTTCGGAGTCATCGAATAACTTGGACCCAAATGTAATAAATGTAGGTCTTGACATTCTTAACATTATTGTCAATATACTTTATCAGTTATCTATTACTATTTTCAAGCTAATAAGATTGCAAGGTATAGGGTCAAAGGTAAAGGTCAAAATTGACCTTTGACCTTTGCATATTTAGATGTACCATATATCAACTAAGATTAATGATGAAGGTCCCAGGTCCCTAGGACTAACGGTTGCGAAGGAAAAAATTGTCGCTAAAACAAAAAATACGAAAAGGGAAATAACTCATATAAGAAGTCATTGGATCCCTTCAGACCAAATGTAACAAATCATCCCAAGGATGAGAGCAACAATTTGCAAAAGAAAGTAAATCGATATCTCTTACGGTTTCAGAGGAGATCCGATAACAAGGAAAGATAACTCCCTTAGCGAAAAGTGTTTTGTTAAACTGGGTCAGTTTCAAATGCAGAATTACTTCATGATATCATATACTAAAAATCTTTTCGACATGTCGCAAAATGTTTTTGAATGACAGCGTTGAAAAACGGCGGAAGAAAAAAAACAAAAACAAAAACAAAAAATAATCATAAAGAATCCTAAAGGTCTTTCCACGGAAAGTGGAAAGACCTAATAATCCGAAGAATTACAGTAAGGTCTTTCACATGTGGTGAAAGACCTTAATAATCGGAAGAATTACAGTAAGCTCTTTCACTGTGGTGAAAGACCTTAATAATAATAATAATCCGAAGAATTACAATAAGGTCTTTCACATGTGGTGAAAGACCTTAATAATCCGAAGAATTACAATAAGGTCTTTCACATGTGGTGAAAGATCTTAATAATAATAATTAAAAGGTCAATTGTTCAGAGAACAATTGCAAGGTCTTTCACCAGTTTTCACCATGATTACATGTAAGAGTTTGTTTTTGTTTTCTATTTTGGTCAAAAAAGTTATGTAAACAAAAGTTTTTTTGACCAACCATAAATGTAGATCGTAATGAGAGAAGTATTTTTGCAACACAATGTTTTCATAAATTTTTTATCGTTTCCGAGATATCGCGATAACAAAATTTCAAATGGCGGCTATTTTGAAAATGGCGGACGTAATTTTTTTTTTTGACCAACCAGAAATGTAGATCTTTATGAGAGTAGTATTTTTGCAACACAATGTTTTCATAAATTTTTTATCGTTTCCGAGATATTGCAATAACAAAATCACGAATGGCGGCCATTTTGAAAATGGAGGACGAAAATTTTTTTTGACCAACCAGAAATGTAGATCTTTATGAAAGGAGTATTTTTGCAACACAATGTTTTCATAAATTTTTTATCGTTTCCGAGATATCGCGATAAGAAAATTTCGAATGGCGACCATTTTGAAAATGGCGCACGAATTTTTTTTTTGACCAACCAAAAATGTAGATCTTTATGAGAGGAATATTTTTGCAACATAATGTTTTTCAAAATTTTTTATCGTTTCCGAGATATCGCGATAACAAATTTCGAATGGCGGCCATTTTTTAAATGGCGGACAAAAAGTTTTTTTGAACCCAGATTTGTAATCAGGGTCATTAAAGCTACCTGGAAAGCAAATTTCATGCAAATCCGATAACTTTGAGAAATTTGCATATTTAGGGGTCAAAAACGCGTAAACGGGGTCGCGCCCCCAAAAAAAAAATTTGCATGACAAATCATCCTCAGGATCTTTTTAAGAGGAGTATTTTTGCAACACAATGTCTTCATGAATTGTTTATAGTTTCCGAGATATAGCGAAAACAAAATTTCGAATCGCGGCCATTTTGAAAATGGCGGACGAAAAATTTTTTTTGACCAACCAGAAATGTAGATCTTTATGACAGGAGTATTTTTGCAACACAATGTTTTCATAAATTTTTTATCGTTTCCGAGATATCGCAATAACAAAATTACGAATGGCGGATGAAAAAATTTTTTGACCAACCAGAAATGTAGATCTTTATGAGAGGAGTATTTTTGCAACACAATGTTTTCATGAATTGTTTTTCGTTTCCGAGATATAGCGATAACAAAATTTGGAATGGCGGCCATTTTGAAAATGGCGGACGAAAAATTTTTTTTTGACCAACCAGTAATGTAGATCTTAACGAGAGTAGTATTTTTGCAACAAAATGTTTTCATAAATTGTTGATCGTTTCCGAGATATTGCAATAACAAAATTACGAATGGCGGCCATTTTGAAAATGGCGGACGAAAAATTTTTTTGACCAACCAGAAATGTAGATCTTTATGAAAGGAGTATTTTTGCAACACAATGTTTTCATAAATTTTTTATCGTTTCCGAGATATCGCGATAACAAAATTTCGAATGGCGCCCATTTTGAAAATGGCCCACGAAATTTTTTTTTGACCAACCAGAAATGTAGATCTTTATGAGAGTAGTGTTTTTGCACAAAATGTTTTCATAAATTGTTGATCGTTTCCGAGATATCGCGATAACAAAATTTCGAATGGCGGCCATTTTGAAAATGGCGGACGAAAATTTTTTTTTGACCAACCAGAAATGTAGATCTTTATGAGAGGAGTATTTTTGCAACACAATGTTTTCATAAATTTTTTATCGTTTCCGAGATATCGCGATAACAAAATTTGGAATGGCGGCCATTTTGAAAATGGCGGACGAAAATTTTTTTTTTTTGACAAGCCAGAAATGTAGATCTAAATGAGAGGAGTATTTTTGCTACACAATGTTTTCATGAATTTTTTATCGTTTCCGAGATATTGCAATAACAAAATTACGAATGGCGGCCATTTTGAAAATGGCGGACGAATTTTTTTTTTTTGACCAACCAGAAATGTAGATCTTTATGAGAGGAGTATTTTTGCAACACAATGTTTTCATAAATTTTTTATCGTTTCCGAGATATTGCGATAACAAAATTTCGAATGGCGGCCATTTTGAAAATGGCGGACGAAAATTTTTTTTTCACAAACCAGAAGTGTAGATCTTTATGAGAGGAGTATTTTTGCAACACAATGTCTTCATTTATTGTTTATCGTTTCCGAGATTTAGCGAAAACAAAATTTCGAATGGCGGCCATTTTGAAAATGGCGGACGAAAATTTTTTTTTGACCAACCAGAAATATAGATCTTTATGAGAGGAGTATTTTTGCAACACAATGTTTTCATAAATTTTTTATCGTTTCCGAGATATCGCAATAACAAAATTACGAATGGCGGCCATTTTGAAAATGGCGGACGAAATTTTTTTTTTGACCAACCAGAAATGTAGCTCTTAATGAGAGAAGTATTTTTGCAACACAATGTTTTAATGAATTGTTTATCGTTTCCGAGATATAGCGATAACAAAATTTCGAATGGCAGCCATTTTGAAAATGGCGGATGAAAAATGTTTTTTTGACCAACCAGAAATGTAGATCTTTATGAGAGGAGTATTTTTGCAACACAATGTTTTCATGACTTGTTTATCGTTTCCGAGATATAGCGATAACAAAATTTCGAATAGCGGCCATTTTGAAAATGGCGGACGAAAATTTTTTTTGACCAACCAGTAATGTAGATCTTAACGAGAGTAGTATTTTTGCAACAAAATGTTTTCATAAATTGTTTATCGTTTCCGAGATATTGCAATAACAAAATTACGAATGGCGGCCATTTTGAAAATGGCGGACGAAAATTTTGTTTGGCCAACCAGAAATGTAGATCTTTATGAAAGGAGTATTTTTGCAACACAATGTTTTCATAAATCTTTTATCGTTTCCGAGATGTCGCGATGACAAAATTTCCAATGGCAGCCATTTTGAAAATGGCGCACGAATTTTTTTTTTGACCAACCAAAAATGTAGATCTTTATGGGAGGAGTATTTTTGCAACATAATGTTTTCAAAATTTTTTATCGTTTCCGAGATATCGCGATAACAAAATTTCGAATGGCGGCCATTTTTTAAATGGCGGACAAAAAGTTTTTTGACCCCAGATTTGTAATCAGGGTCATTAAAGCTACCTGGAAAGCAAATTTCATGCAAATCCGATAACTTTGATAAATTTGCATATTTAGGGGTCAAAAACGCGTAACCGGGGTCGCGCCCCCAAAAAAATTTTTGCATGACAAATCATCCTCAGGATCTTTATGAGAGGAGTATTTTTGCAACACAATGTCTTCATGAATTGTTTATCGTTTCCGAGATGTAGCGAAAACAAAATTTCGAATGGCGGCCATTTTGAAAATGGCGGACGAAAAATTTTTTTTGACCAACCAGAAATGTAGATCTTTATGAGAGGAGTATTTTTGCAACACAATGTTTTCATAAATTGTTTATCGTTTCCGAGATATAGCGATAACAAAATTTCGAATGGCGGCCATTTTGAAAATGGCGGACGAAAATTTTTTTTTGACCAACCAGTAATGTAGATCTTAACGAGAGAAGTATGTTTGCAACAAAATGTTTTCATAAATTGTAGATCGTTTCCGAGATATTGCAATAACAAAATTACGAATGGCGGCCATTTTGAAAATGGCGAACGAACTTTTTTTTGACCAACCTAAAATGTAGATCTTTATGAGAGGAGTATTTTTGCAACATAATGTTTTTCAAAATTTTTTATCGTTTCCGAGATATCGCGATAACAAAATTTCGAATGGCGGCCATTTTGAAAATGGCTTACAAAAACTGTTTTTGACCTCAGATTTGTAATCAGGGTAATTAAAGCTACCTGGAAACTAAATTTCATGCAAATCCGATAACTTTGAGAAATTTGCATATTTAGGGGTCAAAAACGCGTAACGGAGGTCGCGCCCCAAAAAAAATTTTTTGCATGACAAATCATCCTTAGGATTATTGCGACATTTTCCCCACATCAAATTTTGATACCGGTTACGGTTATCGTGCAAACATGATAACAAGGTTTTCGGTCTTCGGGGAGATAACTCTGTTACTAAAAATAGATCGGTTTCACAGGGTCAGTGGCTTCGACCCCTCACTTAGTCGATTAATACTACCAAGTGTCGAATTGAGACGTCGCGACACTTTTCCGGAAGACCCCGCGGAAAAAAAAGAAAGAATAATAATAATAATCAGAAGAAATACAATAAGGTCTTTCACATGTGGTGAAAGACCTTAATAAAAGGTCAATTGTTCAGAGAACAATTGCAAGGTCTTTCACCAGTCTTCACCATGATTTCATGAAAGTCACTACCGGTTGGTAATTGCATTTATTCCCTTTTCTCCCTTACATTTGATCACCTATTTTAACTGTTGTGAAGATTTTACTGAAAAAACTCTAAAAACTGGCTATGACCTTGACCTCTGACCTTGATGACCTTTGACCTTGTGCTCAAATTGAACGTCTCTTCCTACTGATTAATTTGATATGTTACTTGACTATACCATCTGTAACGGTTTAAAAGTTATATGTAAATAACCATTATCCGAAACGCGTCAAGAGCTATCACTCTTTAGAGAGTCACCGGAGACCAAATGAAACAAATATAGCCCTTGACATGTTGAACATTTTTGCTGATATAGTTTTTCAGCTATCTATTATAGTTTCTGAGTTTATCCCCTAACAAGGTCAAAGGTCACCGATGACCTTCAACCTGGTACTCAAATTGAAGGTCTTTTCATACTGATCACTTTAAACATATATGTTTACTATATTATCTGTAAGCGTTTAAAAGTTATCCGCGAAAAACCGATTTACCAAAACGCGTCAAGGGCTATAACTCAAAAACGGTTGTTCGCAGAGTTTCGCACCTTTTGAATAAAAAAAAGATAATA
The DNA here is from genome assembly GCA_002080025.1 of Modiolus philippinarum. Classification (NCBI taxonomy): domain Eukaryota; kingdom Metazoa; phylum Mollusca; class Bivalvia; order Mytilida; family Modiolidae; genus Modiolus; species Modiolus philippinarum. The sequence goes on from MJUU01072278.1 coordinate 44,483, forward strand.
ATAAGAGGAGTATTTTTCAAATATAATGTTTTCAGAAATTTTTTATCGTTTCCGAGATATTGCGATAACAAAATTTCGAATGGCCGCCATTTTGAAAATGGCGTTCGAAAAAAAAATTTTGACCTCGGATTTGTAATCAGGACTATAAAAGCTACCTGGAAACCAAATTTGGTTGAAATCCGATAACTTTGAGAAATTTGCATATTTAAGGGTTAAAAACGCGTAACCGGGGTCGCGACCCAAAAATTTTTTTTTGCATGACAAATTATCCTGAGGATAAATGTAACATTTTCCTTCATTCAGAATTTTGATATCGGTTACGGTTTTTGAGCTTATCCCCTAACAAAGGTTTTCGGCGTTGGGCAGATAACTCCGTTACTAAAAATAGCTGGATATGCTTGCGTAAGTTTTACGATCCTCAGCTATAGTCGATTCATGACCCGAAGTATCGAAATGATATGTCGCGTAGTTTTTTGGCATGGCCGGCGGAAGAAAAAGAAAAAAAAATTAAAAGGTCGATTGTTCAGAGAACAATTGCAAGGTCTTTAACCAGTTTTCACCATGATTTCATGAAAGTCACTACTGGTTGGTAATTGCATTCATTTCCTTTTCTCCCACACATTTGATCACATATTTTTACTGTTGTAAAAATTTTACTGAAAAAAACCCTAAAAATTGGCTATGACCTTGACCTCTTACCTTGATGACCTCTGACCTTGTGCTCAAATTGAAGGTCTCTTCCTACTGATTAATTTGATATGTTACTTGACTATACTATCTATAACGGTTTAAAAGTTATATGTAAAAAACATTTTCCGAAACGCGTCAAGGGCAATTACTCTTTAGAGAGTCACCGGAGAGTTTCGGTCCAAATGAAACAAATGTAGCCCTTGACATGTTAAACATTTTTGCTGATATAATTTTTCAGCTATCTATTATAGTTTCTGAATTTATCCCCTAATAAGGTCAAAGGTCAAGGTCAAAGGTCACCGATGACCTTCAACCTGGTACTCTAATTGAAGGTCTTTTCATACTGATCACTTTAAACATATATGTTTACTATATTATCTCTAAGCGTTTAAAAGTTATTCGCGAAAAGCCGATTTACCGAAACGCGTCAAGGGCTATAACTCAAAAACAGTTATACGCAGAGTTTCGCACCTTTTGAATAAAATGGTGATATCAATGAGGAGAGTATTTTTGCAATATAATGTTTTCATAAATTTTTTATCGTTTCCGAGATATCGCGATAACAAAATTTCAAATGGCCGCCATTTTGAAAATGGCCGACGAAAAAAAAATTTTGACCTCGGATTTGTAATCAGGACTATAAAAAGTACCTGGAAACCAAATTTGGTTGAAATCCGATAACTTGCATAATTAGGGGTCAAAAACGCGTAACCGGGGTCGCGACCAAAAAAAATTCTTTTGCATGACGAATCATCCTGGGGATGAATGTAACATTTTCCCCCATTCAGAAATTTGATATCCGTTATGGTTTCTGAGCTTATCCCCTAACAAAGGTTTTCGGTGTTGGGCAGATAACTCCGTTACTAAAAATAGCTGAATATGCTTGCGTAAGTTTTACGATCCTCAGCTATAGTCGATTCATCGCCCGAAGTATCAAAATGATATGTCGCGTAGTTTTTGAGCATGGCCGGCGGACGAAAAAGAAAAAAAATATTAATAATAATAATCCGAAGAATTACAATAAGGTCTTTCACATGTGGTGAAAGACCTTAATAATAATAATAATCCGAAGAATTACAATAAGGTCTTTCACAAGTGGTGAAAGACCTTAATTAAAAAGTCAATTGTTCAGAGAACAATTGCAAGGTCTTTCACCAGTTTTCATTATGATTACATGTTATTATTTTGATTTTATTGTCAATCCTTGTCGAAAATATGATGTAAACAAGAGTTCTGAACTTTTTCAACTACATTTAATCACCTATCTCTTACCTTTTTTGGGGGATTTTACTGAAAAAATCCCAAAAATTGGCTATGACCTTGACTTCTGACCTTGATGACCTCTGACCTTGTGCTCAAAATGAAGGTCTCTTCTTACTGATTAATTTGATATGTTACTTGACTATACTATCTGTAACGGTTTAGAACTTATATGTAAAAACCATTTTCTGAAACGCGTCAAGAGCAATAACTCTCTAGAGAGTCATCGGAGAGCTTTGGTCCAAATAAAACAAATATAGCCCTTGACATGCTGAACATTTTTGCTGATTTACTTTTTCAGCTATCTTTTATGGTTTCTGAGTTTATCCCCTCACAAGGTCAGAGGTCAAGGTCAAAGGTCACCGATGACCTTCAACCTGGTACTCAAATTGAAGGTCTTTTCTTACTGATCACTTTAAACATATATGTTTACTATATCTGTAAGCGTTTAAAAGTTATTCGCGAAAATCCGATCTACGGAAACGCGTCAAGGGCTATAACTCAAAAACGGTTCATCGCACAGTTTTTGTTCTATTGAATTAAATGTAGATCTCAATGAGACGAGTATTTTTGCAATATAATGTTTTCAGAAATTTTTTATCGTTTCCGAGATATCGCGATAACAAAATTTCAAATGGCGGACGAAAAAAAATTTTTTTTGACCTCGGATTTGTAATCAGGACCATGACAGCTACCTGGAAACCAAATTTGGTGGAAATCCGATAACTTTGAGAAATTTGCATATTAAGGGGTCAAAAATGCGTAACCGGGGTCGCGACTCAAAAATTTTTTTTCACATTATAAATCATCCTTAGGATGAATGCAACATTTTCCCCACCTCAGATTTTTGATATCGGTTACGGTTTCTGAGCTTATCCCCTAACAAGGTAAACCGTGTTTGGGGAGATAACTCCGTTACTAAAAATAGCTCAATATGGTTGCGTCACTTTGGAGGTCCCGGACCAATGTCGATTTATCACACTAAGTATCGAATAGATATGTCGCGTAGTTTTGAGGCTTTAGTGTGGCGGAAGAAAAGAAAAATAATAATAATCGGAAGAATTACAGTAAGGTCTTTCGCATGTGGTGAAAGACCTTAATAATAATCAGAAGAAATACAATAAGGTCTTTCACATGTGGTGAAAGACCTTAATAATCAGAAGAAATACAATAAGGTCTTTTACTTGTGATGAAAGACCTTAATAATCAGAAGAAATACAATAAGGTCTTTCACTTGTGGTGAAAGACCTTAATAATGAATATTTTGGGGATTCCTGTGTGTCCATCAATATCTTGTTAAGTATACAAGATACAGCTGTGCAGAATACAGCAAGGCAATATACGTAGGGCTTTATCTGTATAGTAAAAGCTACCATTGCAGGATAAAAATATGACGACATTTCAAATCGTATCATTTTAGTATAAAACTAAGTTTGGTTTACTGCTGTAGTGAGAGTACTCTGTAGGCACGGAAAACTGACGGAATACCCTTTTCCAACTAACTAAATACCGAAGTTACAGTGAATTTAAATTCTGCATATGCGCATTTCGACAACTAATGTCTCTTCAGTGCAGATAAAATCTAAACGTTTGGAAATCCATAAATTCAAAGATGTTTAAAAACTGATAGAGAACGAACAACCAATATGATCTAAATGTAAAGCCAAAATCAGCTAAGGACAGAGCTATGCACGAGGGAGATACTCCTTAGTTTTCAACAAAATTTACATAAAATTTAGATATTGTAAGGTTCCAAATAGAATCGGCTTTCGGGTCAGCACCGAAGTACTGACTACTGGGCTGGTGAATACCCTCGGGGACTAACAGTCCACCAGCAGTGGCATCGACCCAGTGGTAACAAATAACTAAATACCGAAGTTACTGTGAATGCAAATTCTGCATATGCGCATTTCGACAACTAATGTCCCTTCAGTGCAGATAAAATCTAAACGTTTGGAAATCCATAAATTCAAAGATGTTTAAAAACTGATAGAGAACAAACAACCAATATGATCTAAATGTAAAGCCAAAATCAGCTAAGGACAGAGCTATGCACGAGGGAGATACTCCTTAGTTTTCAAACTATTCAATTACACAATGTATAAACTTTCGTTGTCGATTTATTTTAGGTGGCTCCTCTCCAAACAATCCACCCGATATTAGTTGTCCTACTGTAGGAGACAAGATCGCTGAAAAATTACAATTAAGAGTTCCAGTAAGCTGGAGTAATCCAACTGCAACTGACCCAGACGACGACGAGTTCAGGTATGTTTATAAATGTGCCGAAATTGTAATGTTCATCGTTTTAGAATCCTTTATTTACTTTAAGGGAGTACGAGTGTCAGAAAATGTGTTATCAGAATTTAAATTCTGATCTTTTGTTTTGGAGAGCACTGCTTATAGAAAAAAACCTGAGCAAAAAATTTTGAAAATCCATGTAGGAATTTTTGAGATATAAGACGTCAAAATTTTGGCGGGAAACAGTTCTCTATAGAGTTTTCCTTTAATTTTCATAAGATGTTTATAGTCCTTTAAATTATGAAAATATAATTGGAAGTTAATAAAATTTTATACATTGTCTATTTTATGCATTTTAAAGTGACCTATGACCAAGAAAATATGATCCATGTGCAAAAAATTTTAACACTGTTTGAATAGATAAAACCCGTGGATATCGAATGCTTCTGAAATCTGATAATCATACACCCTTAAACTTATTTTTGTTTGAAAATTTTGGGCAAAACTAATAAGTATCTCCGTATTTGTTAAGTCACACAATCAAAGTTTTATGACTTATTGTGTTTACTCTGTTTCTTCTTATTTTATGTTTTTATTATATATATATATAACTGTTTTGGGATATTACTTAAAATATTTATTATTCAGTAATGTTGATTTGTTATCATATTCAAATGATCTAAGTCCTGATAGCACTGATAAAAACACAGTGAGTGAATTAAAAATGCTATAAAAAACAACTAATGGGGTGAACACTATTTTGCTTCTTCATAATGCTATGTAAACACAGCCCAAGCCGATCCTCCATTAATTCTTGTTGTCCATGTCTTCAATTTATATTATTTGCCTTAAAAAATTGTTAAAAATGACAAAAAAGCAGAGAATTTTATTCATTTTAATGTCAATTTTATTCATTATAATGTCAATACGTTGTACTAGCTTAAAACGTTGTGCAAAAATGGCGACTTTTTTATTCTAATGACCTCAGTGTTTGCATGCAAACACAATTATCACATGTTGTGATATATCTTTTCTGTTGATGACAGAATGTATAAATACATATTCATATAGGACAAGCCATTAATGCTGATAGGGGTTCTTCTTAACATTACACGGAGGTATAAACGCTCATAAATATGTCACAAAACACATCTTGTTTCCATATACTACACTCTAAGAAAAGCCAAACATTAAGTTGATGACATCTTGAGTGATAATCAATACAACATGTAAGAGGGGGTGACACGGGGGTCTGCTCTCCCAATTTCCAGATTTTTTCGACATTTTTTCCCAATTCCCACATTTTTTTACCCTTTTTCCCAATTCCCACATTTTGTTGGCTGTTCCCATTTCCCACATTTTTCCATTTTGAAACACCAATAACATCAACAATTTTATTTACCCACATCATGCACATGTTCCATAAAGTTAAAATTAGGCGTAACATGTTTTCCATCATATGAAAATGTCCTTACAAAGGGACCTAAATTCAGTACACCACAATCAATCACTGGGAACAAAATTTTAAACTTCTTATGGATGCTGCAAAGGACTATGTCAGAAAATAGATTGAGCGTGACGTGAATAAGATGAAGACAATCAGCTACAAGGGTCAATGAGAACTAAATCAACATCAATTTTGTTGATGTTGCCAGATACTTGTCCTCATTTCATGATAAATTTGTCGTTGTTCCTGCAGATAAGACCCCATAGTAACATCATTTTTATCTGTAAAAATAATTACAGCGATTGTTTAAGGAAATAACTTGGCATTGGTAATTCCTTGGGCAATCCAACCTTCACAGCTACTATGCTGTCTAAGGAGGAAAATTTACACTCATAAATCTGTTTTGTTTTCCTTTGGGATTTCGACCAAGGATGAAGACAATGATATCCACTCTTTGTGCTGGATACACAAATTACACTTATGTCTAAACAAACAACAGTACACCGCTGAATCTGCAAAATGTACTACAAAACCTATTTCTAAGTTAAACCTCCATCTTGACAGTTGTGAAAGAAGGTCTTCAAATATTTGATACTTGCTTTTAAAGAAGCGGTACTAACGAAATGTGAATATTGAAAAACTCTAAAGATCTACTTGACATCTTGAACTCTAGATCATTTTCACACTGAAACAGCTTTTTTACTTTTGACTTTTCTGCTCTCATATGCTATCATTTCTCATGAACAACTGAAATCTCGACTGAAAGATTTAATTTATAGATGTTTCTATACGGTGAACAGAGATATAAGTGCATTATTATAGGTAGAGAACAAGCATACTTTGTGAAATACTTCAACGAATTGGAGAAAAAATATACAGAGGAAGAAGTGGTTAAAAGTTAGATTTTCTAATCCAAAATATATTTGTGAAGTTTGAAGGAATTGTTTTTCATCGGACTAAAGAAATTTCAATTGGCATAAACTGTGCATCTCTTTCAACCGATATGTTTCTCCACTCTTATTAGGCTGAATAAATCGGAGGGCTTCTTCAAACTAAAGAAAAAAAATAAACCCAATCATTTAATTTAAGCCTCCGTTATATAGATGATACTTTGTAACTTATGTAACAAAAAGAACTAAAAATTAAAGATACCACAACACTTCCACATAACCTTACTTCTTGATCGTCATCTGGAAATTGACAACAGATGTAGACTTAAAACTCGGCTGTATCACAACTTGATGACTACACTTTTCCAATAGTCAACTTCTTATTTCCCTGTAGCAACATTCAAACAGCACCAGCATATGGAGCTTATTTCTTCCAACTTTTTCGGTACTCAAACTAGGGCATGTGGTCGATACAGTAACTTCCTTGATAGAGCTTGGTCGTTCACAAATAGGTTACTTAAACAAGGGTAACTTGAAGAAATCAATACACAAGTTTTACGGTCGACATCACAATCTTGTGGACCACCATGGGATATGTTTCCTAGATTACAACAAATTTTCCCTTTAACAACTTAATTTTGTTTTTTTTTCCTCCACTGGATTTGACTTCATTACCAAAATAACCATGTACAACACGGCTGGTGTCTTATAAGATACAACAGGAGCTAATTACTCTGTATATGTGTCTCCATTTTACTTTCTGTGTGTGGTGTCTGTTTTCTGTGTTTCTGATGTTGTCTTGGCTTGGAATTTTCTTTTTTTGGGCAGGCGATTTGGTTCTCACTTAAATTGATATCAGCAGAGAACGGTAGAAATCAACAGATGCAAACCAAACCTTGCCTGTTGATGAAATCTTGTTAGAGTCACATGCACATTCAGTTTTTACGATCTACCTTCCCCTGTCCTTTTCTGAACTTTATATTTCTATTGCAAAAGGTTTTAATCATGGAAATACAGAGTAGATTGAAATTCAAGCGCTTTTTAACGTCATCTTAATTTTGAGGAATATAATTTTACCAGAATGTAGAAAGATTGTTCTAGATGATATAGAAACTAGAGGCTTAGAGTGAGCATGTATTGGTCACTTGAAAAAATACATCTATACTATGCCAATAAAAACAATTTCTTAATTTCTAATGTAGCTTGTCTGGAACAATTTAAGCAACCTCAAAGGGCTGCCATGCATAATTCCTGTAAATTATGACTGAATTTGCTTCAGTAATTTCCAGAGGAAATAATCAAAATATAATTTTCACATATGAAAAATATTATATCAATATTCCATGCTGTCAGCCTTGTTTTTTTTTTGTCGGGACGACTCACGTGAGCAATTACTGTAAAGAAACCATCCATACATCATTCCAGTACAGATTGGTCAAATTTACTTCAACTGTTTCATAGCAGCTGATAAAATAATGTTTGTCTCATTTGGTATAAGGTTAAACTATGTTCCTCTCTTGTAGTCATCTTTTTGTCAGTGGATCACAAAGAAATTAAATTTTTTTGTAGAAGACATTCCATACATTATTCCTGTAATGTTTGGTTGAAATTGCTTCTTTCATGTCTGTGAGATGTGAGATGAGATGATGAAAAAGGGATTTTCCGTTAAGGTCTAGTGTTAAGTTATGTAAAACGCTGGCGGCCATGTATTTTGTCGTATCCAAAATAAATAAGCATACTTGGTAAAGAAAATATATTATTCCAGTACAGTTTGGTCAAATTTGATATTATACCTTTAGAGCAGATTAATGAAAACAAGAGGCTCTCAAGAGCCTGTATCGCTTACCTGGACCATGGCTAACACAAACAGTCTTTGTTAAAGGATCTAAATTAAACTATGGTTTCACACTTCCTAGGGTGTTTTCAGAGAACAAGACCTTTTAATGTGTTTCAGTTGGGTCCAACTTTGGTTCCCTTTTCTGCAGGGATCATCTAAGGACTACAGTGGCCTTGTTTAGTTTCATCTGGTTAAGCAGTTGCAGAGAAAATCTTTGAATGTGTTTTCCTATAGGATCCAATGATAAACTATGTTTACTGCTGGCATCTATAAAAAAAAACATCTTTTGCCACTGCTGGTTGACTTTTAGTCCCCGAAGGTATTCACCAGCCCAGTAGTCAGTACTTCGGTGCTGACCCGAAAGCCGATTCTATTTCGAACCTTACAATTTCTAATTTTTTGTAAATTTTGTTGAAAACTAAGGAGTATCTCACTCATGCAAAGCTCTGTCCTTAGCTGATTTTGGCTTTCCATTTAGATCATATTGGTAATTTGTTCTCTATCAGTTTTTAAACATCTTTGAGTTATGGTCTTCCAAACGTTTAGATTTTATCTGCACTGAGGAGACATAAGTTGTCGAAATGCGCATATGCAGAAATTAAATTCACAGTGACTTCGGTATTCAGTTATTTGTTACCACTGGGTCGATGCCACTGCTGGTTGACTTTTAGTCCCCTAGGGTATTCACCAGCCCAGTAGTCAGTACTTCGGTGCTGACCCGAAAGCCGATTCTATCTGGAACCTTACAATATCTAAATTTTTGTAAATTTTGTATAAAACTAAGGAGAACCTCCCTCATGCAAAGCTCTGTCCTTAGCTGATTTTGGCTTTACATTTAGATCATATTGGTTATTTGTTCTCTATCAGTTTTAAAACATCTTTGAGATATGGTCTTCCAAACGTTTCGATTTTATCTGCACTGAAGAGACATAAGTAGTCGAAATGCGCATATGCAGAAATTAAATTCACAGTGACTTCGGTATTTAGTTATTTGTTACCACTGGGTCGATGCCACTGCTGGTGGACTTTTAGTCCCCGAGGGTATTCACCAGCCAAGTAGTCACTACTTCGGTGCTGACCCGAAAGCCGATTCTATTTGGAACCTTACAATATCTAAATTTTTGTAAATTTTGTTGAAAACTAAGGAGTATCTCCCTCATGCAAAGCTCTGTCCTTAGCTGATTTTGGCTTTACATTTAGATCATATTGGTTATTTGTTCTCTATCAGTTTTAAAACATCTTTGAGATATGATCTTCCAAACGTTTCGATTTTATCTGCACTGAAGAGACATAAGTAGTCGAAATGCGCATATGCAGAAATTAAATTCACAGTGACTTCGGTATTTAGTAATTTGTTACCACTGGGTCGATGCCACTGCTGGTGGACTTTTAGTCCCCGAGGGTATTCACCAGCCAAGTAGTCAGTACTTCGGTGCTGACCCGAAAGCCGATTCTATCTGGAACCTTACAATATCTAAATTTTTGTAAATTTTGTTGAAAACTAAGGAGTATCTCCCTCATGCAAAGCTCTGTCCTTAGCTGATTTTGGCTTTACATTTAGATCATATTGGTTATTTGTTCTCTATCAGTTTTTAAACATCTTTGAGTTATGGTCTTCAAAACGTTTAGATTTTATCTGCACTGAAGAGACATAAGTTGTCGAAATGCGCATATGCAGAAATTAGATTCACAGTGACTTCGGTATTTAGTTATTTGCATGTGACCACCTAAAGACTATTGCGACCCAGGTTTGGTTCCAATTAATTGTCTCAGCAATTTCAGATGAGATCTTAAATGAGTTTTTCATAGGCTCCAATGTTAAAACTTTGTTCCTCGCTGGTGGCCATCTTGGATAAAGCATGGACCCGGAAAATAACATTTTGCAGGGAACCATCTAAAGACTATTGTGGCCAAGTTTGGTTCCAATGGGCACAAAAGTTTCAGAGATGAAGATCTTTGAGTAAAACTTTTAGAGGGACGACAGACGAAAAGTGATAGCAAAAACTCACCCTGTCTATAGCAAGGAAAGCTTATGATGCTTTCCAACAGGTGCCAATGTTAAACTATGCTATGCACTGGTGGTCATACTTTAAACGGATCGGAATGTCATACACAATGTTTTAGGAAAGGATATGGAGTAAATGAACATGAGACCATAACAAATATGTTAACACCAACTGCAATAATTTTAATGAGCTGTATGGCCATTTCGGAAATTAATTCCTCATCAGCAGGACTAGAACCCAAACAAAGGAAATCCATAATTTCAAAAAATGTTTAAAATGCATAAAACCAAACGAAATCCGAATAATCAGTAATATCAAATATAGCTAAGGACTAGTACTTTTTGTAAAAAATCTTTCATACATTTTTCCTCTCATGTTTGGTCACATTTATGTCGGTAGATATACACAACTACTGTACATGTGGTACTTGCTACAAACAAGTTTCATTAAGTTCTGCCGAGTAGTATCAGAGGGGTTGTGCTGAAAAACTTTGTGACGAACAGATAGACGGGCATGACAAAAAGTTGGGGAGACATGATTAACCTTATCAAGCGTCATTGATATTTTGTCCAAGAGCTGAAGAAAACAATATCAATTCAAGATAAAACAAATGGATACCATGAAGATGAGACACATAAAAATAATTATTTAGGTTAATGTCACTGCTTACCAAGTCAATGATAGTAAATAAAATATGATCAAGCAAAATGGACTCTTTAATATGAACGAGCTTTTCGTTGCCTGCTAACAGATGATTCGGAATATTTATTATTGGCACAATAGATGTTCACTGTCCTTCATTGTCACCATTGCTGTGTTAATAAAGCGACTTTCTATGCGTTTCTTCGTTGTTCTTTCTGTGAGAACAATTTCATTTCCTTCATGTAAATCTATATCTACCAATTCTACAACAAATGATGTCTGGATAATCTTATCAGAAACAAGAAGATTTTACAACCCAAATTATAAAAACACACAGGAACCACCAAGAAGTTGGTCTTGTGATAAAAGACCTTAAAAAACGACCGTTTTTGATTTTTCTAATCATTATTTATTTTTTAGGGTAGTTAAATTTCCCATTTGCCACATTTTTGTAATTTCCCGTTTCCATAATTTTTTTCATTTCCCATTTCCCTAAATTTTTTACCCTTTTTTCCCATTTCCCAAAACCGTGTCACCCCCCTCATGTGGGTACGGTGATTGGTAGCGTACGGGGACAATGATTTTAAAGCGAGCAGATTCATGTAGGTTGGCTTTTTCGGGTAGATTCTGACAGATTTTGCAATGATTGGTCATCCATATAGTTTTTACAGAATATCAGGATAATTTACGAACTTATATATCCTAGTTTCCATGCTCAATACGCCTTTGAAGTAGGCAAACACTTAAAGAATGTACAAGAGGGTAGCGAATCTAGACAACGGCAAGTACTTTTTCGCTTGTTTTAAGCATTCCACTTCTATTAAATCTATCATTTTTACTCCAACGAATGTAGTTTCCTTTATCATCAGATTGTCTCGAAAGTGTTGAAAATGTGATGTTGCGCTTGGGGACGAAGATCACGGCATCATCATGTTGGGACGGAGATTTATTTTTTGTATTGTATTTTTTTTAGTTATGAGACCTTAGTTGATACATTATGTTCAACAATATATACTCCTTTAAAGTTTTCGTGAAATTAAATTCGAGTTAATAAATTGTTATGGTAACCAAGTTGATACCAAGGTAATTTCGGTCAAAAGTTATTGGTCATTTATATTCGGGTAATGAGAGAAGTAAAATACAACCGAGGATTTCAGATGATACCTAGCCACTTCGCTTTGCACAAAAATGGACAGTAAACAATAACGGGTATGGAGTAAATGAAGGAATACAAATGCAGAGTAGAACCAAACAATGGAACAACACTTTTTCTTGTTCTTCATCTTGAAGTCAGCATGAGGCCTTCAACAATAATTTTGCACATACATCATAGTAAGTTCAAGACGACCCCTAGCTAGCACCGGTTTGAGTTGACAAGCATAAATGTTATATGCTAGTGGACAGATGGACAAACACGGGGTGCTAATCAAGTCGATTATAATAAATCTTTCAAAATAGTGAGATGTGGGTACTACAATCATGTGACCAGAATAATAATTGAATATTACACAAAAAATTTTAAAAATGCCAACATTTAAAAGTATGATAATACTCTCTAAAAATAAGTAACTGAAATAAACACTCGCTAGTGAAATCTTTGTACGGACTCCACACTGAAGGCGAGGCAAACTTCTGTCTTAAAAACAATGAAAAAAGATTGAGTAAATGCACTTGAGACAAGAGACCAATTTATTTTCACCAAATGTCACATTTGATTATTTATATGTATTTGCAACCAAAAAAAAATCTTCAAATCAAAATTAAATAATTTATTTTCATCACCACTGAGATTAAAATGTTTATTTTCACTGGCACCCAAATTAAATTATCTACTGTGGATGTTCTTTTATTCGTGGACATCAATTTTCGTGGTTTTCATAAAAACTACTACTTCGTGTGCACTTAAATTCGTGGTATCGAAATCTATGCATTAAAGCGCTATGGAAAAAATGCATTTCGTTGGGAACTTCATTTCGTGTTTTAGCGAACCACGAAATCCACGAAAATTGGATCCCCACCAACAATAGTACATTGTACTTTCACAGTATTTTAAAAATAAAATGGTCGTCCCCTAGCCCAACTACTTTAAAGGATATTAAGTGTGTAGGGCACCTGGCATAGTCACGGTTGGCTTTTGCCATCACTTTGCGTCAGTCATCCGTCCGCCGCTAGCTTTTTATTAAACATCTCAAAAACCACTGTATCAATTGACACCAAACTTTGCCACAATGGTCTTTAGGTAGTCCCCTTTACAAAAAGTCAACTTTCGTTTCGTTTATCATTGGTTCATCAATATCTTTATACTTTGCCCATTGGCATTTGCTCTTAACTTCAGTAAATCTATTTCGTTAATGCGTTTATCAAGTGACATGTTTGTCTTAACCTTCTTTGTTGTTCTGGTTCTTCGGGAATGGGCTTTATTTGCAACTTTCTTGGTAACACTAGAGGGGTGGATTGTATCCATTTTTTATATACCTCAGCCTTGCTTTGTTTTTTACCATATTCCAGAACGCAAATTTTCTTTGATTGAAACTTTTATTCCAAATATATCCGATTCGACTCTTTATTAATTGGGCAGATTTTCCAAAGTGCATGTAGTCGTTATTTCGGTCGATTTAGTCTCATGTTTTATTATTAATTATGTTCTCAAATGCTTTACATATTTTATCCATATTAAGACTAACCTCATCGTTTCTAAATCTCATTCCTTCTTCCTGACAATCTCTTGCAAATCAAGGCAATTCGTCGAATTTATCCGCAAGTATTAATATTGGTAATTTGGAACTTATTTCCTTGAGTTCTTTAAGTATACATGCATTTGTAGCTTTTGGTCTCATTTTTCCAAGACTTGTTGAGTTTTTATATCCGGAATTAATGTTAATTCTATCAAGTCATATTATATAGAAAAATTAAGTGTTGAAAATGCGATTGGTTTAAATTGATCATTACATCTCCATGAAAATCTCGTAAGAAACGAAATCTCGACTGAGATGAAAGGTTTGATACGAGATTTTCATCTCGTGTTTTGATTCGTTAATTTGGTAATTACATCACATCGAGATAGATAGTTTACGCGATGAAGTCTCGTACGAAATAAAATCTCGACCGAGATGAAAGGTTTTGACACGAGATTTTCATCTCGTGTCATGATTGGCTAAAAATAATTATTGAATCTCGGTGAGAACTTGCAATCTCGATCGAGATAGAGGATTTTACGCGAATTAGAAGGTTTCTAGATGCCGAGATCAAAGCACTCCTCGACCCATCTTTCTAAATTACGTTTTGTCTTTTTCTTTCCTTCTCAAGATTGTGGTCTTGGAGTTAGTAGTCTACCTGTATTGGGTTTTATTTGTATGTTTTATTATACTATAGGGAAACGGGATAGAGAAAGGGGAGGTTTGGGTACCCATAAATCGGTTAAACCCTACCGCTAGCTCTTGCTAGTGCCGGTACCAAGTCCGGCTATCCCGAGTTCCTATCGTTGTCCATGTTTGTCTTTTGTCATTTTATTGTTTTTCTCGTGCGGTTCCATGGTGGATTGTGGCATGTGATTGTGATTTACGGCCATTGTAGGTGTTTCCTGTTATCTTTCTTATATTAATTTTAAGGAGATACTAGGTTTCTCGTGCGAGATACTGGGTTTCTCGAGCGAGATTTCAATCTCGGCGAAAAACCCTTAATCTCGATCCCGATCGAGATGATAGGTTTTTGTGACTTTTGCGTGCCATATATTTCCAATAATGTCCATATACATCAAGTCATAGTTATATATATATATATATATATATATATATATATTC
>MJUU01072278.1:59361-102446 GCA_002080025.1 Modiolus philippinarum
TATATTCATTCTGTAATCATCTTAACTGTTCATTGTTCTTTATTCTACATTCGTCTATATAAATCAAATCCACACAAGATTTCATATAGTTTGTGTAAGTATTATTTCCAGTGTTTCAATGAATTTTTCTTATTTATATACAGTCGAACTTCGATGGCTCGAACATCAAATGGACCGAAAAAAGTTCGAGGCAAAGGGGTGTTCGAGATATTGAGGTCGAACTATGTTTAAACTTGATTATAGGACTACAAAAAGGGTTCGAGGCATACACAAATGTACATGGCATTCGAGTTATTGCAGTTCGAGCCTTCGAAGTTCCACTGAAGTACAATGTATTTACAGGTTTGATCCCTCTACATGTTCGTAAATTATCGTAAAACGCAGTATTTCAAGCTTAAGGAGAAGGCAATCTTAATTAGAAGAACCCGTGTCTGGTCTTTTTCGCTTTATTCTATAGCAAACACTATATGTTTAAATCAAACCAGTGTCGACTTTTATTAACATTTGTGTAAATGCTTTTAATTTTTGAACTAAGAAAATAGAAATTAAACTTTGACAAGTAATCATGTAATGCAGAAAGTATAAGAAAATTTGTTTATTAGATTCTAACTTTCTTACCATTTTTTAAAAAATATTTTGTAGTATACAAAAGACAGGAGGCGGCAGTTGGAGTTCTGGTGATCCGTTTCCTGCAGGGAAGTATGTGATGGAATATACAGCCGAAGATGAGCACGGTGCAACAGACAAATGCACATTTCATTTTACAGTAAAAGGTATCTTTTAATTGCAAAAACTGCATGTATCAGCAGCATTATCTTTATTTAAAGTGTGTGTGTTATGCCGAGTTGCAACGGCGAGGATGTGCGGGCGGGCTTCAAAATACAAAAAAATCAAACATTGGCTTTGGGTAATAAATTTCACAAAAAAGTTTACGACCAATTCGAATGAAATTTGGATACACTGTTAAGTACAATTTGAGAAAAAAACCGCCGATTGATTTATGAGAAAGTAGGACAATGGTCGAAGTCTTTTTTTAATTGCAAAAATTGTATGTGTCAGCAACATTATCTTTCTTAAAAGTATGTGTGTTAAGCGGAGTTGCAACGATTGGGTGTGCGGACGGGCGTCAAACATTGGCTTTGGATAATAATTTTTTTTTAAAAAGTTTACGGGCAATTCGAAATGAAATTTGGATACACTGTTAAGTACAAGGTGAGAAAAACCGCCGAATGCATTATGAAAAAGTAGGGCAATGGTCAAGGTCATAGTGACAAACTGAAAATGTCTGAAAATATTGTTTCCTGGAGGTAACACAATTTTCTTTTACATTAAATGCTAATAAAAGTTGGATATATTGTTTGGTACTCAGTGAGGAAGGACATTAATTATCTTAGAGAGAGTATATCAAAGGTCAAGGTAGAGGGGGAAACTATGTATGTTTTATAATATAGTGAACGGATTTGCTCTTCAGTACCTAAAAGACTTATTGCCAACAACAGTTGGTCAGGGTAACCAGTATAATTTACGTAATGCCCTAACTATAACATTCCGTATGGCAGATTATCTATGTATCACAAATCATTTATACCTCATACGATTAGACTCTGGAATAATCTTCCTTCTCCAATTAAAAATTCTTCTACTCCTGAATCATATAAATATAACCTTAAAACCAGTTACTATCCTGTAGCCAAACCACCTCATTATTTTAGTATAAGATCTAGGTTGGGGAGTATTTTACACACAAGATTGTGTCGCAAATGCAGCAGTTTGAACTGTGATTTGTTTAGATGTAATTTGATTGAAAAATGTTTTTCCGAATGTGGTAATGTCATAGAATCTGCAGAACACTTTTTCCTAGTATGCCCTATATATGTTAAGCAAAGAAATATTTTATTACCCGGAATGAGAAATTTGAATGTTCAAATAACAATTGAAAATATTTTATTTGGCAATGCAGATTTTGATGATGAAAAAAATTCACAACTTTCTTTGTTAGCCCAGAAATTTATAATAGATTCCAATAGATTTGTCATAAATTATATGTAACTTATAAGATACTGTTGCTGTATGTACATGTATTGATTTAAGATTAATACGACGACCAACTCTTCTAACTTATTTTTACTTTCTCTTTCTTCCTAATTTTTTTTCTTTCACTTTTCGTTTTAAACCGTTCTAGCCTTCGCTATGTTCATTTTTTTCTCAATAAATTAGAAATGTTATAATAATATGTCAATGTAATGTACCGTTTATTTGTATATATGTATTTGTATTGGAGAAGACTTTCTGAGCTCACGCTTGTGTCTGATCCATTGTCATGTATCTGTTTTGACAATAAATAAGTTTAAAGTAAAGATCAAGGTCACAGTGACAAAAAAAAAGAATTAAACTTTGGACAATTTGAATTTGGATATATAATTCTATGAAAAGTAGATCAAATTTCATAGTAAAAGAGACCAAATATAGATTGATATTTGAAGAAATATGATTTCAAGTCGATTATTCAAATGAAACTTGGATAAATTGATAGCTTTTAAACGATTAAAGAACCCTATTGATTTTTTCTTAAAGTAGATCAGAGATCAAAGTTGAAGTGACTGGAAATAAGACGAAAATGTTCAGAACATATTGACTTTAGTAGTTTATATCCTATTCCAATTTTGTGTCTACCTGATTAGCATTGCAATTAAATCCTGCACTTTATATCCTATTCAAATTCATTTTTTTTTGTCTACCTGATTGGCATTGCAATTGAATCTTGCACTTTCCGCTTTGAACAATCTTATTCACACATCTCCAACATATGTTCTACATTTTACAAATCGTCGTGGTTGTAGAGTTTACAACAGTCAAATTACTGTTTGCACCAAAGGCTTGTTCTGTCATTTTGGAATTTTTCACCACAGAAGTTTTGCGGTCGTCACCGTTAATTCAAATATTTTTACAATGTTTTTAGGCACTGGATACGGTTACACAGATATGTAACAATAACGGAAGATTATTGTTACACAAAAAATTAATATTCGACGTACATTGCCGGACACGGAACTGATATTTTCTGTAAATAACAATAAACGTCCATGTTATTGTTACATATTATTGTTACACAAACGATTTCGTTTACTCAAGAATAAAGGTTTGGACATTTCAATGAACAAGTGATGACCCTAAAAGATGTCTCGCCTGTCCCTGCTGGACTCTAAATTGATGTGAAATCTAAGTGAACTAATCAGAAAAGTGAACATGCTCATTAGACTGTGAAATTGAGGTCAAGGACAAAAGTCACCTACCAGACTGACATGTACTACCCAAGACCAACCTACATACCAAATATTATCAACCTACCACTTCTAGTTATTGAGAAATGGACTTAAGCAGAAAAACTTAACGCGGCCACTAGACCGTGAAATTGAGGTCAAGGACAAAAGTCACCTGCCAGTATAACATGTACTATCCAAGACCAACCTACATACCAAATATTATCAGCCTACCACGTCTAGATATTGAGAAATGGACTTAAGCAGAAAAACTTAACGTGGCCACTAGACAGTGAAATTGAGGTCAGGGACAAAAGTCACCTGCCAGACTGACATGTACTACCCAAGACCAACCTACATACCAAATACTATCAGCCTACCACTTATAGTTATTGAGAAATGGACTTAAGCAGAAAAACCTAACGTGGCCACTAGACCGTGAAATTGAGGTCAAGCACAAAAGTCACCTGCCAGACTGACATGTAGTACCCAAGACCAACCTACATACCAAATATTATCAACCTTCCACTTCTAGTTATTGAGAAATGGACTTAAGCAGAAAAACTTAACGTGGCCACTAGACCGTGAAATTGAGGTCAAGGTCACATGACAAATGTCATACTGGCATATACCCAAATAAATCTTGCTATAGGACAAATATTGTGAGTCTAGAGGCTACAGTTGCTGAGAAATAGACTTGAATGTAAGAATTTAACAAAGTCACTGAACCATGAAATTGAGGTCAAAGAAACATGACAGGTGTCAGACTGGCGTGTACCTATATAGATCTCCCTACAAACAAAATATGACGGGTCTAGGTGTAACAGTTACTGAGAAAAGGACTTGAATGTGAAACTATGTCGCAGATTTTCTAAGTTCACTGAACCATGCAATTGAGGTCAAGGCAACACGACAGGTGTCAGATTGCCGTGTACCCATATAGATCTCACTATAGACCAAATATGACAAGTCTTGGTATTATAGTTCCTGAGAAAAGGACTTGAATATGAAACTATGTCGCAATGTTTATGTGCTTATTGAACCATGAAAACAAGGTCAAGGTCATCCAAAATATATGCTGCTGGAAAGGCCATCACTTGGTGGTGCTGTGGACTAAAGATGATGTTTGTATGTATTACCCTTGAAAAGTTATGAAGGTTTTAGAAAAAAAGTTTACGCCGCCGCCGCCGTCACGCCGCCGGATTGCTATACCTATGTCTCGCTTCAGGCGAGACAAAAATGGAGATTCTCAAATATAAATTGTGTTAAAAATACTGTTTATTTATCTTGTACGGCATTTCTATGCTGTTTAACAAAAGTATGTCTTTAAAGTGGCTCACTTATCACATTTTTGAATTGTGTCAGATTTCGGAACTTCTCTAGTTTTCTCCAGTCCACTGACTTAAAGAATTTTGCACATGGACCCCAACATTTGAATTCATGAATGTCTTCTATAGGTCAATCTAAGATACCAGACAAGTTTTCATAAAATCCTTCAGTTGATATAATTTCCTAGCTTTTAATAGTCCTGATGTTAAACTGACGAAGGGAAAATCGAGAGAAATTCATTTGCCGCCAAATTTTGATCATCTTGTAACTCAGATAAAAGCATATGGACCAATACATTTCTTTTTACCATTTTATTTAGTCTACAATGCTTTATCAATTAAAATAGGTTTCAAGAAATCCTTGATATAAACAACATCAGGAGTGAGCCTCTTTAAGCTTTGCTTTGTAAAGGCATTTATGTTATTGTTATGCTCCCTGTTCACTTTTGTAGCTTCTAACTTCCCCCAATCAATACAGTTTAAGACATCGGTCCCGTACCCGGCAATATACTCTGAATATTAGTTATAACTTTCAGTTATTATTACATATCTGTGTAACCGTATCCAGTGCCATGTTTTTATTTTGTAAATGAAAATAGGCATATTTGAGCAGATTTCGCGTTTACAACCGAACTGACAGATACCATACTTAACATTGAATGTTTTATTGAAACTATTAGGGGTGTCAGACCCTAACGGAAATCCGGCTTTCAGTAGAAGTTCACACTTTCAGTACTCTTTCAGTGTTATCTTGTATCCCACACTTGAATTTAAGTTTGTCCTCATTGTTAATATCTTTGGTATCTGTCTTTATTATTGTCTCTGTTTGTCTGTTTACTGTCTGTTTGCTACAGAAATTAACACGCGCTTTCAAATTTTTTTTTGTGTTATTTGATGGTTTGAGTAGTAACATATACCATAGATATTTAATTGGTTAGGTTTAGAGAATGAATTTACATGTAGCAAGCTACCAAACAGTCTTAAAATTCATTGAGTAAAATTATGTCCCTTCAAAACATGCAAACTAAGTTAGCGTCTTACTTCATCAGAGGGTATAACCCCCATACCCCCTTCAGTCCAGAGACACCTAAATTTTGAGATGAAGTCTAGAGTCCGTTTTTAAACTTTTGATTTTTTTTTATAAGTCCAAAATGATATAACTTTTGAGTCCACAATTGTGCATAGTATCGGTTGGGTATTTGGCGTTTCGGGTATATATATCACAATGAACATATGAACAATGCATTCAGTGCAACTACAACTTCTTTAAAATAAGCATTAACAATGGTGGCTGCTATTGTGCGTTAAGTCATTCAAGGTAGTTGTTAAATGCGAGCAGACATAAATTAACCTGGCGACAATACCAGGCGAAATTACCGGGAGCGAACACAAGATAGCAAAAGGTTTATTCTTGAAGCGGAAATATGACGTAATTGATTTCAAAGAAGTATATTTCATTCATCCATATTGATTTACCGTTGCCAAGTTATAAAAGAGGTTGGCATGTACCATTGTGTTCAGTTTTTCGGGCAATGTTATTTTTAAAACGCTGCCGATGCATTCACAGGGATCAGCGTATCTCAGTATGGTAAAATAATACGAAATCAATTCGACTTTTTGATTATTTCGATATCTATTTATTCTTTAGTACGATAGTCATGTATTTTGCCCTTCCATTGAATACATGTAAACAAAATCTTACAAAAAACTATCAAGTTAACCTGCTTTCGCCTTTCATTGTAAGTCGTATTATTACGTATGATAGCTAAATTCAATTTTATTTCATTCCTGAAAAAATATCGCATGTTTACAGATTCCATTAACTTTTTTCTGAAGCGCTGATTATGAATGGACGGGCGGAAATGAAACTTTCAACACGTAGAATTAGGGACCGGAATTTGTAAAAGTGACTTGTCACTTGTTTTCCAATCAAAATTGTATTCACTGAATGTCATGTTTTGTAATCAAATTTATTACCCAATAAAAAAAAGTTTACACTAACAATTCGTCATAAATGGGTATACCAATTCAGAGGAAATTTTAAGATGTATATTTTATTCAGACACCCAACATAGTCCACTTTAACCATGATTTACGTATTTACTACAAACTCCATAATCAAACAACAAATTTTTGCATTATTTTTGTGATGTAATCAAATAAATGATTTAAAAAGGATGATTTTTTCGAGTCAGAAACACCTTTTTGAAATTTGCAACCATTGTAAACAATCCAAGTATACTGACCTCTCGTGTTTCATATAATGAAGTGCTCAATTTCTTTTGTTAAATACAAATAATTCATCGCCTGCTAATCGATCTTTCGATACTATGTTTAAGCGTGTTTTGAGACTGTTGCCATACATGGAAAAGATAATGCTTACCCTTCAGGGAACCTCCACTGTTTTTGTGCAGTTCACACAAATAGTGCTCCAGTTTTGTTAAATTTTCTTTATATCTTCCATCTTTGTTAGGTTTTCTTTATTTGTATTTGATGTATTTTCATGTATTAGGATTTTTTTTATTTGAAAGGTTGTGGTAGTTTCTATGGCAGATGAATTATTTGGAATAGATTGTTTATTTGTTTCTCTTTTTTCCAGGATATTATACTAGGCACTTCCATACAAAATACATCGGCAAACGAAACGAAGAAAGGGGAAATTCTAGAATCATAAATCCAAAATCACGGCGGCAATTCACAGCAACACGAATTAAAACAGTATGACAAAGACATAACATACAAACAAAATGAACAAAAACGCCACAAAACCAAAGCACTAGCAGTGTGAACTCCTATAAAAACTGAGGTATCATCAGGTGCTCCGGAAGGGTAAGCATGATCTGCTCCCCGCGTTGCACCCGTCACACTGCCGGTGAAAAGTCCGATTTTGTCACAGTCGGTGTTAGTAAGACCGGTAACAAACTCTGGATCTACCAAAATTTGTGAAACAGAAACATTGTAATGGTCTGTCAAATCGTGGTGACGACCGTAAAACTTCTGAAGTGACAATTGCAACAGTGACTGAACATACCCTTGATGTATTAGTTTATGAGACAGTAATTTCGCTCTGTTGACAAAATCGCTGTACAAACTACAGGCACGGCAATAGCGAATGAGTTGTGAAATGTACACGCAATATGCCGGAGAAGTGGGAATATTACTGCTCAAAAACGGGTAGTTCACTATTGGAAAGTCGAAATAATCACGCTTGTCGTAAAGTTTTGTTTTCAGACGTCCAGAGTTGTGAAAACAACCTCACAAATATTCATACGACAGAATCGAACCAACTCTTTGATATGTGTCATTGGCGATTATGTTTGTCGATCACGTAATAATCCCATTTGTAATCGGATATTTTAATTCTGTTGTCGGTAGAATGAAGCTCGTGAAGAGTATGCGAGGTGGGTTGTCGGATGGATCCTCTGTTTTCTGAAAAAAAAATCGTGCATAATTTTAAGACAAGTGAGAGAAAAAAACGGCAAATATAGCCCGGAACTTTCTTTTTTCTGGACCCAGTTGACAACTCCCTTTTGGAAGGAAGGGTCCAGTGGTGAAATTCTATGCATTTTATCTGTACTAAATAACACTTTATATTTATTTATTTATTTTATTTTTATTTTACTTTTTTGATGCGATGTAAAATTCAAGTAATTTCATGTGTTATGGAAGGATCAACACTTCTTGCAGACAAGTATCCTTATGGCTTATATACAGAATGCATGGATTTTAAAGCTAATGTCGGTTACATCCCGCCTTTATCCTAACTGTCATTTTTTTATCCCATGGCACATTTGATTTTACAAGCGCACTTACTACTTTATATGTACCTTTAATCATTGATAGGCTGAACTACATGTTTTTTTGTATTTCCCAAAAGAAAAGATATAAAAAAATGATTATCTTTATATATAATGCTGCTGATTGTTTCTCATAATATTAATTTCAATGACATAAATCTAACCGATAAGAAAAAAAAAGAAATATCCACGACACTGTAGAGATGCCAACCACAATCATATCGGTTTTCAGGGGCTTCGTCCGCGGAGGTGCAGGGCGAGTCCCCAGGTGGTGTAAACAAACTATTCATGTGGAGAAATTCCTGGTTCCATGCATGGAGAGCAGACTTCTCTGTATAAGGCTAAAATTCTGGTCTTTACCAATTTCTCCCCTTTTCCAGTGGCAATCAAAAGTCTTTCCCCTAGCTGGTTGTCCCTTCAACCTATTTTTTTCATCTTTTACTTAATATATTTTTTGTACTTGATTTATCTGCACTCGTTTTTATATAACTGAAATACTGCTAACTTAATGTTTTACTCTATCGAATCAGTCAATTAATAATTATAGCGCATTCGCCAACTATTTCGATGCTTACTCCGTCAATGGCGTCAATCAAAAGGGTGACATATGGAATTGTTTCTAAAATTTGCATAAACAGGATATTCTGCACGTGTGCGTTAAATTAGCTTTGGGATCCAGTGACCTGAGGATTTTACACACATACTGGCCTCTCACGGATACAGCCGATGTCTACTGAAATACATGATGATTCTTTACCAAACCCATTGGGAGTTTTGAATTTGATTTTTCTTCCGTAGTGCGACAGTGTTTTACTAGGCTCCTTGAGCTAGCCGGCAGTTTAGCGGCCAGCACCCCTTGACCCATCTTTCAAAATTACGTTTTGTTCCCCCATTTTTCTTTTCAAGATTGTGGTCATGGAGTTAGTAGTCTACCTATATTGGTTTTATTCGTATGTTTAATATACTATAGGGAAACGGGACAGAGAAAGGGGAGGTTTGGGTACCCATAAACCGGTTTAACCCTACCGTGCCGATACCAAGTCCGGCTGTTCCGAGTTCCTATCATTGTTTACGTTTGTCTTTTATATTTTTATTGTGGTTATTTTTCTTGTGCAGTTCCTATTTACTTTGGGGCATGTGGCTATGTTTTTCGGCAATTGTAGGTGTTTTCTGTTATCTTTTTATTCTATATACATGTTCTTAGAAAAGATACTTATAGCTTTGCGATGAAATTGTGGTTTCATGAATAAGTCACACATCAAGAATCCGTTCATCACAAACATCAACTATCAAATGGCTTAGAAGGGTCTTTACTTACATTTTTCCTGCGCATTGGAAAAAAATTCTGACCGGATACGATTTTTTTTTCAAATTTTTCATTATCTTTCTTCAGTAATCTCAATGAAGCAAAAATGTTTCTTCATGAAGAGTAATAATATTTAACAAAGTGTTTGCATTATATTCTAATATGGGAACAATGGACACCATGACGACTAGCCATATGAAAATGAGCGACTTCACAGCAGTCTTTACGCTGAAATTGACGACGTCCCAATATGTTTTGTGCACAAAAACGTCAGTAAATCTGAAGTAATGGTTGTCGTTACCGTGTACACTATAGGTCCGCTCAGATCATGAAATGTCATATTAGAATCGAAATAATTCATGTTCGCCGGTGGTTTGTAGTCGATTTACATATGGGTGTCCATTATTTTCGTTTATTTTACCCCTCGCTCCGCTACGCTACGCTCTGGGTAAAATATTAACGAAAATAATGGCCACCCATATGTAAATCTCCAACAAACCACCGGCGCCCATGAATTATTTCTCAATTTCAACGACACAACCGTCTCCATTGGATGCACAGCAAAAGTGTCACTAGATATAGAATAAACAACTTTACGTCACAGATAACGGTAATCTGAACTTCCTTATTGAAAAAAGTATTTGCATTATATTTTAACGACACAGCCGTCCTCATCAGATGCAAAACAAAAATGTCACTAGATACAGAGTGAACAACGTTACGTCACAGATAACGGTAATCTTGGTGTTGAAGATCAAGATTGCCGTTATCTGTGACGTAACGTTGTTTATTGAAGATCAACATTACCGTTATCTGTGACGTAACGTTGTTTATTGAAGATCAAAATTACCGTTATCTGTGACGTAACGTTGTTTATTGAAGATCAAGATCACCGTTATCTGTGACGTAACGTTGTTTATTGAAGATCAAGATTACCGTTATCTGTGACGTAATGTTGTTTATTGAAGATCAAGATTACCGTTATCTGTGACGTAAAGTTGTATATTGAAGATCAAAATTACCGTTATCTCTGACGTAACGTGGTTTATTGAAGATCGAGATTACCGTTATCTGTGACGTAACGTGGTTTATTGAAGATCGAGATTACCGTTATCTGTCACGTAACGTTGTTTATTTAAAGATCAAGATTACCGTTATCTCTGACGTAACGTTGTTTTTTGAAGATCAAGATTACCGTTATCTGTGACGTAATGTTGTTTATTGAAGATCAAAATTACCGTTATCTTTGACGTTACTTTGTTTATTGAAGATCAAAATTACCGTTATCTGTGACGTAACGTTGTTTATTGAAGATCAAGATTACCGTTATCTGTGACGTAACGTTGTTTATTGAAGATCAAGATTACCGTTATCTTTTACGTTACTTTGTTTATTCTGTATCTAGTGACATTTTTGTTTTACATCCGATGAAGGCGATTGTGTTGATACTTGCTCAATTTCTTCAGTGAAATATATCTTACTTAATTTTATATCTCCCTTCCTCCTAAGCTAGATTATTTTGTTATCAAAATATTGTGTTTTATATTTAACTATCAAATAGTTACCTACAAACAAAAGTTATAAAGAGATTGTTTTTGCCGATTTTAGTATGACCATATAGCATTTAATAAACTTCTTCATTGCCGGAAAATTTAGTAATCAATAAATGTCAAATATTGATTCTAAACACTAAAAAAGGACTTGATTCAGACAAATAAAATTTATATCGATCTACAGCTGCTTCATGATCCGGTTAAGGCCATGGTCACCCAGATAAGTATATCGTACGTAGGACTAACTTTGACGAGAGAGATACGAGCCAGATTTAACGACTGTTATAGTTTGTTGTAAAATTGCAAATGGATTGCGCTTCATTTTATATTGAATCGGGTATACGGTACTTGTCATTGGATTGAAAACTTGCTAGCATTGAATTTTTTTCACTATTAAAAAAATAAACGGTCTCTACACGTTCGTCAACCGATTCGTACTTTTATGGAAAATCTCTACTATTCCAAGACTGCAGTCTTTACCAAGATTGCACCACACTTCCATGTCAAGCTCGATACCTTCAATTATGTTTAAGAACCCCCCCCCCCCCTAGGACCGACGTAAACAAGTGGATCTTCGGAAACTTCAAGGAAGAATGCATGTGAAAAGTAATGACCGATTATGTTTTCCTCGGCATGAAGATGTGCAGATCACCAAAAATGCCACAGGAGGTCTCAAAGGACTTGACCAAGCAAAAGACCACTTTCATCGAGTACAAGTTATGTCTGGACAACCAAATTAAGATCTATTAACCAATAACCATCCAGAGTCACTTTCATTATCTTTAATATGAACGACAAGATAAACAAGGTCACGTTCTTGTCAAAGGACAAAAACATCATATTCTAACACAGACTTTGGAATTCTTCGATACAGAAAAAGAAATGTTCAGTCGACTGATTCCTAATTCTCAACGACCTCGATGGCCCAACTTACAGGAATGCACTGGAACACTGACCGTGATAGCGCAAGCGAAAATAACTTCAATATAACAAAGAGGACAACAGGAAACATCTGCAATGGCCACAATCTGCCAGGGAAAAACACAAACAAGACAAAAGACAAACGTAAACAATGATAAGAACTCGGGATAGCCGGATTTGGTACCGGCACTAGCGTTATGATTAAACCGGTTTATGGGTACTCAAACCTCCCCTTTATCTGTCTCGCCCAAACGTTAGAGTAAGAGTACAGTATGGTGAAGATAGACTTAAAATGGTGTCTCAGGAAACGGATGAATCGACAAAGGCTGGCATCAACCATCCGCTGTGGGATGCTGGGGTGACACTCTTGACATGCCCGGGCTATTCGATTTTGAAACTGCTGAAGGTAAAATAGGCAGACGAGTATGTCACCAATTGATCGTATGCAAAAAACTGACAAAGGCAGGCGGCTTTGCTTTAAGTCAGAATTGATGCCCTTAAAGGAAGGATCAAGTCCTATAGGTCACTAGTCATAAGGCTGAAGTCGAATCCATAATAACGACCTCTTGATCCAATCACAACCATTGTGGTCTTTTAAGTTACTAGAATTTTCAATTGAAACAAGAATAAGTGACCTCGAAATAGTTACCTGGGCATATGATCGACTTTTTATAAACTACATATTTAGTGTGTCTCCTGAGCTTTAATATTTGAAATGGGTATTTCTTGTTAAACGACCTTCCAATTGATGCAAAAACATTTTAGACGAGTTGCAACAAAGTCGAAATTGGCTTATAATTTTATAAAAGTTGTCTGGGCGACCGGATGTCCTTGCGTCTGGGCTTCAACTTTTGGTTTTCGCATAATATCTTTAGAACCACAAGGCATATCTGAACGAAACTTTGTACATACATGACTATTGATTAGAGAAGGTACCCTATTAATTTTGAGGTTTGTGCCACAAAGGTCAAGGTCACAACTTATAAATATAGAACAAAAATTAGACATTTTATCCTTTTCCGCACAAAGTCTCTAAAGCAACATGTCACATCTTAATGAAATTTAGCATAGACATAACTTATGATCAGAGGAGGAACCCTATAGATTTTGAGGTTTGTGTGACAAAGGTCAAGGTCACAACTTCTAAAAACAGAACAAAAATTAAACATTTCATTAAAATTAGGAAAATAAAGTCTAAAATGACAGGTTTGGCATTATTTGATAACAAACATAGGTACAAAAGTTATATTGTTCATACAGAAGTACTCTTTATATTGGAAGAACATGTTCTATCAGAAGTCCATTAATAATGGACTTCTGGTTCTATTCATTTGTCGAAATGCGCTTATGCAGAATCTAAATTAAAGTTACTTCCGCAATCGGTATTTTGTTATTTATTAACACCAGTTCGATGAAACTGCTGGTTGACTGTTAGTCCCCGAGGCTATTCACCAACCAAGTAGCCAGTACTTCAATGCTGACCCTAAAACCGATTTTTTTTTTTTGAAAACATGCTATATCAAAATTTCAGAATTTCTTTTTTAAAACTTAAGGACGTGTTATATCTAAATATGGCATTACTCGTAAACAGCTTATTACCATGGGCATTTCTAGTCCTCGATTTTACCGAAATATTGTCAAGAAAGCCAGAAATATTAAAAATCCGGAAAAACTGGGACGTAACTCACATTCTTTACGTAATAGGGGATATCGGCAAGATATTCTGCTTGCATCCGTTGAAATAGCTTTGAGACCTAGTGACCTGAAAATTTTGCACACATACTGGCCTTTTACTGATACTGCCGATGTCAACTGAAATTTATGATGATTCTTTACCAAACCCTTTGGGAAGTTTTGAGTTTGATTTTTATCCCGTAGTGCGACAGTGTTCTACCAGCAGACTAGACTCCTTGAGCTAGCCGGCAGTTTAGCGGCCAGCACCCCTTGATCCATCTTATTATGTACTGTCTTTTTCTCTCCTTTCAAGATTGTCATGGAGTTAGTAGTCTACCTGCATTGGGTTTATTCGTATGTTTTTATACTATGTGGAAACGGGACAGATAAAGGGGAGGTTTGGGTACCCATAGACCGGTTTGTCCTACCGCTGGCTTTTGCTGGTGCCGGTACCAAGTACGGCTGTCCCAAGTTCCTATCGTTGTCCACGTTTGTCTTTTGTCTTGTACAAGTTTTTCTTGTGTAGTTCGCTTGCAAATTGTCGCATGTACTTATAATTTTCAGCCATTGTAGGTGTTTCCTGTTACCCATTTTTTAACGTTCATGAATTTCCAAATGTTTTGCTTTGATCTGTAAGTTGTCGAAATGCGCATATGCAGAATCTGAATTCATAGTAACTTCGTTAGGTACAAAGGAAGGTGATAAATGTGTTCAATATTTCTAAAAGACTTTTGCAAAGTGTTCTGTTTAAATAAAATCTTAGATTAAAAAATACATTTGTGTATATTGATTTTTGGTAATTTTTCTGAAATTCAAAGATTAATTATTATTTTCAGCAATACGAATTACCTAGATAAAAAGGGGGAACCCCTTTTCAATTTTTTTTAATGATGGTCTAAAATGGATTGTAATGGATAGTGGAGCTTTCAGTTGAAAAAAAAATAGTAATCTGATATATATATTTTTTACATGATTTCAGAAATATGTATAAACTAAATTGCAATGGGAACCCCTACCAATATGTTTTTTTGAAAGAGGGACTTGGAATGTTTTGATTCCAGCAATACGTATAACCTGGATTATGAAGGGGACCCCTGCCCAAATTGTTTTTGAATGGTGATATGAAATCGATTGTAATGGACAGTGGAGCTTTCAGTTGTCATGGAAACCAAACCAGAACAATGAATCTTTGAAAAAAAGAATTCTGCTACATATTTTTCTTCACACTCTCAGAAATATGTATAAACTAGATTATAAAAACTAGTCCCTCCATTTTTTAAAGGGAGACTTGTAGTGTCTAGATAGCAGCCATATGTATTTCCTGGATTATAAGGGGGATTCCTGCCCAATTTTTTTATTCGAGGTCTGAAATAGATTGTAACAGATAGTTGAGCTTTTGATTGTCATGGAAACCAAACCAGAAAACTGAAAGTTTTAGAAAAAAGTATTCTGCTACATACTTTCACGATTTCAGTTATATTCTATAACTAGATTTTAAGGGTAACCCCTTCACAAAGTTTGTTTGAAAGGGGACTTGGAATGTTTAAATTTCAGCTTTAACCCCTTCCCTAATTTTTAAACGAGTTGTCAAACATCTGACGAAAAATCCTTTATAAGTCTCTGATTGAAATAAAGGAATTCTTACGCTTATATGCAACTATTTGCATGTCAGATGATGTACTTTTGAAAATAACAAATGTTCCAAACTCGACTTTGTCACCTTTTGTGCGTTTTCTGATTTCAATATGTGACTTTTACTTTTGCATATGACGGAATTCTTAAAACTTGTGTAATTAGGTATATTCCTGAAAGTAGAAAAGGGCCTTTATATTTCAGATGTCCATTTCAAATAATTTCACCTTTTAGCTGATTCACTCGTTTCTGATTTCTTTGAAGAGATATAATTTAACCTTTTACCTATATTTCTCGATCATGCACAAATCGAAGATGGCACAACAGTTTTAATTGACTGTTTTAATTAGTTTGCCACTTTCAAAAGTTTCATTTGATTAGAGAAAGTTCTATAAAATTGCTGGAGGATGACTACTCTACCATTACACCTGATATCTTATAATGTTTTTATTTGGTTTAGTGTTGTTCATCTGTGTGTGCTCTTCATTTTTTTCTTTTCCGTGCAGTACTTATGTCTTGTCTTTGTATATTTGTTTTTCAGATGTTGCCACTGTCTTTGAAGTAATCCTTTTCAGACTAACGGTTGAGTTACCACTTTATACAGACAAGAAAAAAAAATGTTGTTTTAATTTTCTTGAAGTGTCAGGGAAAATGTACAGGTATCCAACAATCGACTTCTTACCCAACACAATGACAATTTTTAAGGACGCTAACATCTTCAAAGAAGTCAACTTGACGAAACTGATAACCAAATAGAAGTGTGTTTCTTTCTAGAAAGCCTTCATGAAAGCTTTCCATGGATCAAAATTAGTTTTGATTTTATTTAAAAAAATAATACTTCGATTAATATTATGGGTAAATATGGTTCAATTTGTTGAGGCCTATCATGTAATTACAGGGATTTTTTTCCATGTACTTTCACCCCATATCCCTTTATTTATGCATATACCAATTAAAATGGCTTTCACAATCTTTCACAATCTTTCAATGCTAAATGGGCTGTCGAGATTGAATTCCTTTCTTGTATGGAGAATAAAATGGTCTTATACCTTGTGTAACGTTCCGCCGATATGAACCTCTTTATAGAAAGGCTGGGTATCGTACCAGAATTATTTCTCCGGATACAAAAAGACACAAGTTTAGAATAATTGATTCAAAGCAGTGCACCAACAATCAACTTAATATGCAAAGCACTGCTCGTGTCAATTGCTCAGACTTGGACGAATGACACTGCTTATCATCCAAAATAAAGACAGAGAAATCATGCACTGCTTCAGCTGTCACTACTTAATCTACTGGTATTCTCATGTCCAGTTGCTCCATATAATTGGTCAGTGCGACTTCTGCCACTGCTCAGAGCTTTAACCTCAATGTTAATCACTTTAAAAAAACCTCGGCTCAACCTTATACGGGAAAGCCAATGTAATTCTTATTCAGAATTGCGCCTTATATCTTACCTAACACCTCTTGTCTACCCTTCTGGCCACCTACTTTTTTTTTTTTTTTTTTTTTTTTTTTTTTTTGGGGGGGGGGACAATTTTGAAGATTAGCAAATAACAATTAGCCAAAAGGAGAAGGGTCCTTAATTTGGGCTTATCTCGCCTTTATTAATTGATTTAAAGTTAAAATTCTTTTAACTGCAAGTTGTAGATCTTGGCTATTTTCATTACAGCTTCTGCATTATCTTCTGAGTAGACGAAGTTAGATGGATGTCTTACATCGTACCAGTAATCATGGCTGCGCTTTGTGTTGGTGTAAAGTTCTGGCTTTTTCTCTTTCATTATCTCCTTGTAAGCGACCCATTTCTTTTCTTTCACAAGTAGGAAACTCTCTCTTTCTGGTAATTCGTAAATGTATGTCTCATTGGGTTTATCTAACGTTACTTTGGGTACCATGAAGACAGATGACTTAGGTCTTCCAACTTTAGCTGGGGTGGGGATCCGACCTACAGCCTTAGTGGTTTCATCTGCCTTCTGTTGCTTTTTCGGCACCTTCTTCACTCGGTCTTCAGCTTTCTGGGTTACCGGAGACTCCTGGTGTACCAGACTGCTTGGTGGTGGAACGGATGCTTCCTGTTCCAAAGGTGTTGAAGGCTCTTCGATGTCTTGAACCTGGCTGTTATCTAGTTGGTTGTCATCGTCAACTTCACATGCGGTATCCATGCTGCTTGAGTTGGGTTCGGTTGTTTCCGCTACCCTCTTCTTTGCAATAAAAGCTTGGAGTCTGCGGTAGTTCCTTTCCCTCCTTGCTTTTGTAGATTTCCTTTGTCTCTGCGGTAGTTTACATGGTGCAGTTGTCGTTCCCCCGGTCTGGTATCTTCCCATCTGACCACAAGCTTGTACTTCCCATTCCTTGCCGAGAGATCCCAGCTGGCGTGTTGTTGTTCAAGTATGTGCAGAATAGTAAAGACATCTACAGTCAGGGTTGACTTTGACTGAGTATTTTCTTCTGTCATCCCGCCATGTTGTCACGTGACATTTTGACAGCTCAGTATACAATACTAAAGTGCCATTTCGTAAGTAACTTGGAATAAAGAATGGCCACCTACGGCAATGGGTCACATACAGACTGATTATAAACTGAAGATCACTGGCTTTTATACTACAAATGGACGAGTCTATCTCTATTTTGGACCATACCAAAAGTCTTTATCACCAAAATGTTTGAAAAGCACATCATTTACTATTATCAAGCGTCTAAAGGATGAAACTGTATCTTTGCAAATACGGATTGGAATACATTTGACCTGAACTGGCACCCTATACTACTATCGATAGAAACATGTAAACAATCTAAAAATAGCCGAAAACGAAAGTAGTATACGAGACCTAAAACTGAAGTGTATTCTGACTAAATAACCTTAAATCTGATGCGAACAGACCATTCGAAATATATTTAAGATTTGGAGATACTTTTTAAATGGATAACTTAGCTATTATTGAAGTAATTAGTGGATAACTTCTGACCTTAGTAATTTCCGGTAACAGAACGAGACACTGAAGGGAACGAAATATCTTATAACAATGCAACTTGTTTGAAACTAAAATCATCACATTTGTACCAGATCGCATTCCGTCGGATTCATGCATTCGCACTGTATGGGTTTTTCCTTCATATGAGCACCTGAAAAATGAAAACAAAACCGTATCTGGTAATAGGGTATGAGATCAGAATTGTTTTCAGGTATGTCAATGCATAGAAGAAATATCTTCAAAAGATTAAGCAAAATAAATAACACATTTTTTTGTCCAAGCTGAATACCGTTATTGAGTTCAGATCAAAATCGTGCGTGTACTTGTTTTTCTTTTTTTTTGTCTTATTCTTTTGTTTTATTTTTGTTTGTGGTTTTTGTTTTGTTTTTCTTTTTTTTAAACACGACTGACATTGTAATTTTCAATACTCACACTCGCTTAGCTATATACAATGAATAGAAATGCAATATAGTATTCCATATTAGCATTATAATATGCAAAAGTAATTTAAGATAAAAGCGCGGATAAACAAGATGTAATGGTTAAAGTTGTCTTTCATTTACCTTTAGATAATTATCGAAGGATATGTAATTAAATAAAATGCAATATTTTAGCAAGAAAACAAATCCAACTTTTTGTTGTTTATTTCAGTAATTAGGTGTTTCAGTTTACCATATGTCGAAAACGGAATGGCAACTCATTGTAATTTTGATTCGTATATATATGGAACTACCTGTTATATAACCTGTAATGAAGGATATGAGCTTCCATCAGACACAACTACTACAATAACATGTGAAAAAAGTGAAGAAATTGGCAAATGGATTCCTGAACGTATTGTATGTCAGAGTAAGTCAATGAAAAATATTTTAGTCTTTTTTTTCTATAATAAACAATAGAGGGATATGGAGTAAATGCACATGAGACAAAGTCTCGACAAAAACATGGTTAAAAATAATCAAAGGAACAACGCTTTTGTTGTTGTTCGTTATCTTTAAGTTACCATGATGCTTCAGCAATGGGCTTTGCTCATACCTTATAGTAAGTTCAAGACGGCCCCTTTGCACCGGTAGGAGCGGAATTCTTTGCTAAATGTCAATTAATACTAAATCTATGTCTTTCTGATCATGAAGACGGGGTCGTCAACAAACATAAATTAACATGAAATATGTTAAGCGAGGAATCCATTAAGAATATGTAGGTAACAAACCTACCCCTTAAGCGAAACAACAAAAACACGAAATTGAAACCACAAGAATTACAAAAGAAAGTCAAAAAGCTGCAGCCAAAACCCCCTTGGAGCCCAAAGTATGAATTTGCACTGTGATAAATCGCATAAAAAAGAACAATGTTTGAATTTGATAATGCCCCCTTGATCTCTTGAGTTGTAATTTTACTACTAATACTGCTATATTGTATTTTAACGAAGGGTGGCAAGGTACAAGTTGTATTTTGACATTTGAATAGTGTTTTGTAAACGTAATCTCAAATAAGTGTTTCCCAATCTGAGCCCAAGGAACTTCTTATGATGTTACACAATTTATAATTCCTTCCTATAGGTAATTTTATGCTTTTTATTCTTAATATACCTATAGGTTTACACGACTTTTTTGCAATGGAATCTTCATGGAATTTCAATTTGTTCATCGACTTACTCAAGTCTTAATATGGTGCTTCTTAGTCGTGCTTTAAATATTCAGAACTGACCTCTGTAGTGCTTTCATATCATTTTTGATACCGTGTTTGTTAATGTATCCCACTATACGTTTCTTAAATGTTAAGGTGGCTCTCTCATCAGATTTTTGTCGAGCCTTCGATGATAGTCGAAAAAAGCGAGACATAGGTATGGTGATTCCGGCGGCGGTTGTGGCGGCGTCCACAATTGTTTAAGTTTTTTCTTGGGTCTGTTAACATCAAACACCTGTGCCAGCCTTTTGATATTTGGTATGCAGTTGCATTAGCATCAGTACAGCTCAGTTACAGTAGCGTTTTATGTCTATGCCCCCGCAGTCATGCTCCACTGACTTCGAAATGTTGATTTTTTTTTCAAATGTTTCAACTTTTTTCTTGTGTCTGTTTAGCATCAACCATTCATAGTTGCAAATTGATATTTGGTATGCAGTAACACTAGCATCAGTACAGCTCAGTTTCGGTGGCGTTTTATGTCTATACCCCTGCAGTCATGCTCCACTGACTTCGAAATTTTGAATTGTTTTTTTTTCCAATGTTTAATTTTTTTTCTTGTGTCTGTTTAGCATCAAGCACCCATAGTTGCCCATTGATATCTGGTTTGCAGTTGCATTAACATCATTGCAATAGCTCAGTTTCGGTGGCGTATTATGTCTATGCCCCTTCAGTCATCCTCCACTGATTTCGAAATTTTGCACTTCTTATCAATGTTTAAGTTTTTTCTTGTGTCTGTTAAACATCAACCTGGCACTCAGAGTAGCCCGTTGATCTTTGGTATGCAGTTGCATTATCATGATTGTGATCAGGTGTGATCAGTGATATATTTGGTATCATGGCTGCTGCTGAAGATCAATGTGCAGATTCATGCGATGCATTGGAAAGGCGAGACATATCCTGTGTCAAAAGTTTATTTAATTTATGTGGAACTCCTCTGGCTTTCTTCATTTCAATGGTTTCAAAAAATGTGCAAACGGATCCCCTATTTCTTAGTCAAGAATGTCTTCTATAGGTCAAATTAAGACACCTGACAAGCTTTCTTAAAATTCTTGATATAATTTCCTAGCTTTTATACAACAAATAGTCATGATGATAAACTAAAGGAAAATCCAGAGAAACCCGTTTTTAATGTCTTGTATCTCTAATAAAAGCACACGGACCTATGTATTACTTTTTACCATTTTATTTAGACTACAATGATTAATCAATTAAAATCTATACTACTAAAATAATGAGACGTTTTTTGTTAGCCAGGTTGCTGCAGAAACAACAAGCCTCATATATCCGGAAGATGGGATTATTGTGCCATTTTACCATTTCATTAACATATATGCAATTATGCCTGCGCTTAGCTAATTAACCTAAATAATTGATTACGGAATCGCGGTTTCCATCATCGATCCGAAATTATACAGTCGGGAACTCAACCGACACAGGCAAAAACAAAAAATATCATTTAGCACTACACATTGACGAAGATAAACAAACAAGCAGTGAGCAGCAGTAAAAATCGGTCAGCCCAATCTGTAAGAAAGTAATTGTTTTTTTTTGGTCAAAGTTTTCAAACTTAAATTGCTTCTCTTGACCGGGCGGCCTATTCACATCAAGGATTTGGGATCAGTCGGCCGAGACAGGTCAGTCATTACATTTTTGTACAATAAATGATGAAAATACATGTACATGTGATATGGTTAATTGTTGAGACAAAATTATGCACTAGATGTATAGACGTCCTTGATGAAGATGACATTTTCAAAGTATGCATGTGTGTCATATCTGTTATTATTAGCATTTTGGATTATATATCCTATGTAGATAATGTTACGTCATGGATGAAGGTCTAAAAATAGAAATATAAAAGTCGATGAACAAAAAGTAATAATTTGGCTTGCATGCACGAAACACAGTGAGATAAGGGCATTAATCAATCACTGAAACCCTGAAAATGAAAATCATGATCCACAAAAATAACCCTCTACCACGTACAATAAACATATACACTGTCCGTCACAAAGCACAGTGCACAATGGACCAATTCAGAAATTCTACAGCATTCTGGGATTGTAATTGTTCATGACTTTGCTGATTGGTCAAGACATATTTCGCGAGTACGGAATTTCTGAATCGGTACATTATGTATAACGTCGATGTCAGAAGGTGTCATTGAAAATCAAATATTGCCGAAATGCCACAAAAGCAAATAAGTCTTCGGTTATCAAACTTTTGTCTAATTTACACAAATTCAAAGTCGGTTTTCTTGAATTTTGTTTTTGATAAAAAAATTGTCAATTTTTGTGATGTCATTGATAAATTTTATTTTAACAGATTATTATTAAGATATATTTTCTTTAGTTATATAATAAAACAATTAAGGTATTTTGTATAGGTCGATATTGGTTTAAATGGACCATTGATTAACAATGAAGGGATATGGAGTAAATGTAAATGAGACAAAATCTCTACAAATACATGGTAAAACCAGCAATGGAACAACGCTTTTATTGTTGTTCTTCATCTTGAAGTCACCATGAGGCCTTCAACAATGAGCATTACTCATAACTCATAGCAAGTTCAAGACGGCCCCTAGGGCCGGTTTGAGCGTTATTCATTGCTAATTGCTGAGCAATGCTGCATCCACGTCTTTTTCTCCTTTGATCCATGGATGCGGGATCGTCAACAAACATAAACTTAACTGGCAAAGTATTCTTACAATCGCTGTCATCAATTTCTCGACAAAAAGACTAGTAGAGGATGATCACAACATTTAAACAACCACAGGACACTCATCGAGCCAATTGTAAGAAAACTTGGCATAATAAAATCATGAGACGTGGGCACAATAAACAGGTGGTCAGAAAAACAATTTTGAATTACAAAAAAATTAAAAAGCAAAAATTTGAAAGAATGATAGTGCATTCACATGAGAAATTCTCTCAAAAACAAGTACACCATAACTGTAATGTATATAGAGCATACATCTCTCTCACGGGGAATCTTTTTACGGACTCCACACTGCAGGAGAGACAAACTCCTGTCTTAAATTAACAATGAAGGGATATGGAGTAAATGAAAATGAGACAAAATCTCTACAAATACATGGTAAAACACAGAAATGGAACAACGCTATTATTGTTGTTCTTCATCTTGAAGTCACCATGAGGCCTTCAACAATGAGCATTACTCATACCTCATAGCAAGTTCAGACGGTCCCTAGCACCAATTAAATATCAATTATATTGACTGACGCTCCATATCGGTTTAAAAAGACCTCTACAAAAGACCATATTTGTATAATACAAGTATCACATGAACGAAAAACATTTCTCACGATTTAAAAAACTATTATATCAAATAGTTCTCAATCATGTTTTTCAACCTTTTTTTCATTTCGCAAATGATTCCAGTAAATATAGCCCTGTCTAAAATTTCTATATTGCTCCATTCCGAGTAAGGGGGCCATTCGTAACCCTCATCCACGGGCTTCTACTAGTAGGTTAAAAAATCCTTGATATACATGTAAACAACATCAGGAGTGAGCCTCATTAATTAATTTGTTTTAGTTATTATGTTTGTATCTAATTGCTGAATACTATGTGACTTGTTATCCTTATTCTAGGTTGGTTCTAGTATTCAGTCTGCGAAGAATATGAACTAACAATTTCATACGTATCTGTTCTTAGTGTTGGGATTCTTATTGTTTCAATATGACAGACTTGAAATCTCATATGAAAAACAATGTTTTACATTTCGTAAATGTGTTCAACGATACAGACTCCCCTTCCGGAGTACCTGGTTTTTGAGATTTCACACTGTTAGTTTTTAGTGTTGTATTTGTGATATTCATGTGTTATGGGGTTGTCTTTGGCCTTCCGTCTATTTGCTTTGTCTCTCTGCTTTGATTTACGGGATCAAATGAATTTGGCGGCTACAATCCTTGTATACAAGGATTGTCCACAATCCTTATACAAAAGGATTGTACAATCCTTGTATACAAGGATTGTAGTCGCCAACCGAAAATCATGTAGAAGAATTTTTTTTATATAAAAATGAATAAAATAAATAAAATAAGTATTATTATCCTTACGTATTTACGTAATCTTCTTGACCTCTGTTTCATCAGTATTTTACTGTCGTCTTTTAACATTTTTTACCACTTGCCTGGTCTGTCTTCTTTATGAGAAGTATTTTGACCTATCCAGTCTGTGCCAAAAACATTTTCATTCACTAGCCCGAAGGGGCTAGTAAGGTCCTGTGTTGTACTAGCCTGAACTCAATTTCACTAGCACTTATAGAAGATTCTTTGTTATTAAGGTACAATTTTAACTAGCCCACCGGGCTAGTGACTTCAAAATTTTACTAGCCCGAGACTGATTTTACTAGTCTCGGGCGTAGGGCTAGTGGCTAAAGGCACAGACTGCCTATCTTATGGAGACGGCTGTGACTTATGAATATTAAGTTTGGTCACAAACACTTTTGTTTCTACGTAAATAATGTTTTAAGGCATATAATTGTGTCGGATTTTGTAACAATGTTGTAGACTGTCTTTTATGTTGAATAGTTTTGTAAAAATCCTATTCCGTTTCAAAGTTTTGATGTTACTTCGGTCATTAAAATATAATTCCTTCCCATGGATCATAAGGGTAATACTTTTATGATCATTCCGGTGCTTTGGTTAAACAATCTATTTAATAGACCATATAGATGTTCTGGTAATAAAATTCTCCAACCTGTGACAAGGGAATCCATTGATTTTGCAGTGCAAGATTTTTCTTTCTCCCACCTCGGACAACGGATTCCATTGTTTTCGTGGTGCAAGATTTTTTTCTGCCTTACACAGACAAACTACAAGCATTTATTCCTGCTTTCTAAATTTTCAGCAAGTTTCGTTCCAGCACCTGAAATCTTATCCTTGAATGTCTGAGATTTTTCTGTCTGGTGTAAGATTCCTATAATCATTTCACTGCTTTGTTCCTTTGGTATTTTACTGCCGTTGTTCCGTACCCTAAGTAGAGATATCATCTCAAAAAGGTAAACCAACTTGAAGTGCATCCAATTTTAATGTGAGGCGAACACGTTTTTTTTACGTAGATATGACAAGCAGGAACGTTTTCAATTCATGTTGCTATCGATTTTTTACAATCATCTGCGTCCATGTCTTCATCTGCCAGTTTTATTTTAGAAGATTTCATATTGCTAGCTATTAGTGGGATTGATCATTCATACCGTCTTCAAAAACATTTGTTATTGTCTAGATGACAAATATTCCCATTTTGCTATGCTGTCGTCGGTGCAACAGAAGCTCCTCGGTGAAAGTCGAAAGTATGTCAGTAATTTCTTTCTTTCTCCTGAATTAAAAGGCTGCTATTTTTCTTTTTGTTTTAGTTTTTTTGCCTGTTAATTTTCGATTTTTGATTGAGCAATCTCGTCTGAATAAGAAAATGCTGGTCGCATCATTAAACATTGTAATATCTACGGGTTCCATTTCCTGTAGTCTTTCGGTTTACTCCGTGTCGATATAATAAAATATAAATACAGGTAAAACGATTAAGAAAACGTAGTTTTTAATGAAGTTGCAAAAATATTTTCTGTTCCTGGCGCATACTAATTTTTAATTACTTCGCAAAGGTGAGGTTTGTGTCGAAAGTTTTGCATCCCGATGGGTTTTTTTTTAAAGAATGCAAGGGCTATTGTTGATCTAAGGGTTTCCTTTGTTATTGTTATTTCATTTTGAGTTCATTCAAAATCCAAGACAGTGTAATGCTTTTGTTTTTCATAGTTATCCAGCGATTTCTTTGGCGCTTTTGTTCTAATGTACACAAATTTATAGATAACAAAGTATATGAAATAGTCCTTCCTACAGCTAACACCCAGGATCAGTTTATTACATTTGTATCTCAATTATTAATTATTACTTTTATGAAAAGTGTATAAGTTAAGTATAAATAGCCATGTTAGTTTCTACCTGACCCTCACATTCTAGAAAATGCTATAGCTTATTAACTTAAAATGTAAATATGTGTGGACATTACTTCCAAAAATCTTGATGGTCATTACCTCGCCGTCAACGTACAAGAAAAACTGTTCGGCTCATTAATAGGTGCCACACTATTTCCAGTTTAATATAAAATGTCGATAATTTTTTCACCGAATTTCTTTAACAATAAAATCAACTTTTAAACTGAAATATGCAACTTCGGCATTTTTTTTTTGTATAAAACTAAACTAATTCGCTTTGCTTTGTTTATTTCTGGTAGCATACAAATAAATCAAAGTAAGAATTGTTTTTGGAAACGTTATTCTGTTTCTCTTTAATCGTTTTAACAACATTTTAATATCAATTTTAATTATGAAAACAAATTGGAAAGTATTTCTTATAAAGATAAAAAAACTAGCAAAATCCTCCTATTTTAGCTTCCGTTATAAAGATGATATTTTGTCACTAAACAACTCTCGCTTTCGTGGTTTTCTTCATTTGATCTATCCAAAAGAGCCCAAAATTAAGGATAATACAGACACTTCCACATCGGCCTCATTCCTTGAACTTGATCTTGAAATTAACAACAGAAGCAGAATTCAAACAAAACTGTATGACAATCGCGATGACTTCACTTTCCAAATAGTCACTTTTCCTTTTCTTTGTAGCAACATTCCAACAGCGCCTGCATATGAAGTTAACATCCAGTTCATTCGCCGATACAGTGATTCCCTTTGATAAATACCGGTTGCTCCCAAAATAGGCTACTTACACAAGGGTATGTTACCCATAACTTGAAGTCATCACTGCAGAAGTTTTACGGACGACTTCACCATCTTGTCGGCCTGTATTGGATATCTGTTTCTAAAATGAAAACAAATTTTTCCCTTAAAAGCTGAATTGTTGATTTCTTTGTCGGATTTGACTTCACTACTGGATTTGACATGTTCAACACGGCGAGTGCCTCATAAGAAGCAGGAGATGATTACTCTACCAGTGCCGTCGGTTGTCTGTGCCGTACTCATGTTATGTCTTTGTTTCTTTGTTTTTACGATGTTGCCTGTGTCCTTGGATTATTCGCTTTAAATTGACGGTTAGGTTCTCACTTCCTTTGTATGTTGGGAAATCAATAAGATGAAGGAAGTCTTTACACAAAATTTATTACCAAAGACATGTACATATAGTTATCCATAAACTTTCCGTCTGGTAGTTTCCACCTGCTTTGTCCTTTTGCCTCTTGGAGTACGGCTCTTGACAATTCTGTTGCTCATCCAAGGTAGACCTTAACCTTCACTAAAATCCCTTGGTTTTTTATCTCAGGGTTAGTAAATGACATTAACCAATCAGCTACCTAACAGATCTTTCAAAAACATGTATACCTCACTGATCAGGTAACATGCTTACCCTTCCGGAGCAGTCCATTCTGTGCTTTGTAGCTGTCAAACGTCATTGTTTTCTGTGCTCTAGTTTTCGTTATTTCTAAGACCTCAAGTTTTGTAAATACCACTCCTTTGTTCCTTTGGTATTCTACTTCCTTTGTTTGTCTTACACATTAAAACAGGAGTTTGAGAGACGCAGTTGTTTTTATAGAATTTGAAATGAAAGTTTGTTGAAAATATTCAAGCAAATTGAATAAATTTTTATTACTCTAAAGTTACATATTTTGATTATTTCTTCCACACAATTACTATTATTACAGATGCGATATGAATATACTATATCACCATTTGCCTTATGACCGGATTTCTGGACTATTTTTGGATTATGGCTTTCCATATTGTTTGATTTTAATGCTGCTGATGAAATGTTACTCCTTGAAACATGTGTACAGCATAACGAAATTTACCGTTCTTTATGCAACTTTGGTATTAATTCTGAACTAACGACATGTAATTCGATAGCATTCAGATTACAAATAAGGTGTTTTTACAGACTTCATGAAAAAAACTTTTTGAATGCTGTATACTCAGGTATAAATTTCGCAGTACCTAGTGGATAAATGTTGTTTTCCTTTTCATTTAGAAAAAAAATGTAAGCCACCCGAAACAAGATGTAATGAACATTTCGTTTGCACGTCAAAGGACTATGAATTTGGTTCTAAATGCTACCTAAGGTGCAGCATCAGAGGGTATTACACTAATCCCTATAAATACTTGACATGTAATGGAAATGACTGGGATGGGACAGTTGACGCCTGTAAAGGTAAGAATAAATTTTACGTAATATTAGAGAGCAATTGTGTTAAAACCAAGAAAATTATCCCAAGGCAGCCAGTAAAAATTATAATAAATCTTCCAGGAAGGTTTGACAACGGCAAGATTATTGAAACATTTGAAGCCTTGGTTCTGTCAGTGATATGTAACTTGGACAGATTGTAGATCAAAGATCTTAGTGATTTTAAGGATTCATTCAAAACATTTTAATCATAAAAGTTTGGAAACTAATTATGATAAAAGTAAGCTAAACAGGCACAATTAAAAAACAATGTGGTGCCTTTTAAAATGAAAACAATTGCTTTCCAGTATTTCTTTTTTTTTATGTTGGTAGACCTTGCTACCTGTCATAGTCCAGAATCAGACGACAAGTGACGCACTATTGGCCTTGATTTTTGTTTTGTATTTTTTTTGTTTTTTGTTTTTATTTTTTTTTTGTTTTTTGTTTTTTTTTTTGGTTTTTTTTAAACAGACGATAAATCAGAGTAGTTATGATAACCCCATATTGAAATAGGCTGATATGGAAAATTCATCTTGGCATACTTAACGTGATATTTGCTTACCTTTTTTTTTTCGTATTGACAGTTTTAAAAATACTAAGTCAAATACACTGAGATACATTATTGCTTTCAATTGTCTTGATCAACATGCACGAAGCACCCAACAATTATCCTCGATTTGTCACTGTATAGAGTAGAGAAGTCTATATGTAAAATAAACTTTGCATTGGAAGTTTATTGTCGCAAGCTTTAATTAACAAACAAACTTTTTATACAAATGATTTTTCATTCTGAAAACGATTGTGGTCACGTTCTGAATAATGGCATACCAAACTAACTGGCTAGATAATGTCAATGTACAATGACATCCAAGAGTACAGAATAAGTTAATTATTAATAATAATTCCCTGCCGAACCCCCTTCTCGCAAGAGAAGATAATTCACCACTGAACTCTTTATATCATAGCATAATTTTGTTTACCCATTTAAATAATGAAGGATCAAAACCATACAATTCCAAAGTTTTTCGATAAATGACCACTCAACCATATCAAAAGCGCTTTTGAACTGTTTTAAGTAGGATCCGGCTGTGACAAAGTCGGACTTTTCACTGGCAATATGACGGGTGCCACGCGTGAAGAAGAAAATGCTTACCCTTCCTGTTCACCTGTTCACCTGATGATTTCTCAAGTTTTTTGTAGGGGTTC
Organism: Modiolus philippinarum; assembly: GCA_002080025.1. Taxonomy (NCBI): domain Eukaryota; kingdom Metazoa; phylum Mollusca; class Bivalvia; order Mytilida; family Modiolidae; genus Modiolus; species Modiolus philippinarum. Next base: position 88,885 of record MJUU01072278.1, read on the forward strand.
ACCAGTGCTTTAGTTACGTTGTGTTCTTGTTCATTATACCCCCTTGAAAAGTGGGGGTATCTAGTGATGGGGTTGTCCGTCCGTCCTTCCGTCTTTCCGTCCGTCCGTTTGTTACACCTAAGGGTACCCATCTGCTATCTGCTACTCCTCCTGAACCAATGAATAGATTTTCATGAAACTTTAACATAGTCATTGTGTCAGAATGGAGATGTGCACCTCCTATTTCAGAATTTGATTTAAATGATTTTGGGGTTTCCCTTAGCAAAACATAGACTTAGCCATTACATTACAAGGAGGTATCCATCTCTTATCCGCTACTCCTCTTGAACCACTTAATAGATTGTCATGAAACTTTAACACAGTCTTTTTAACATAATGTAGATGTGCACCTCCTATTTCAGTATTTGATCTAATTTGGTTTTTGAGGTTTCCAATAACAAAACATTGACTTAGCTATTACATTACAAGGGGTACCAATCTGTTATCAACCACTGAATAGGTATTCATGAAACTTTAACACAGTCTTTGTTACATAATGTCGATGTGCAGTTCCTATTTCAGGATTTGATTTGATTGATTTTTGGTGTTTCCCTTTAGCAAAACATGAACTCTGCAATACATCTCAAGGGGGTACCCATCTCTTGGATATCCCCTACTCCTCCTGAACTACTGAATATAATTTCATCAAACTTTTACACAGTCTTTGTAACAGAATATAGATGTGCACCTTGTATTTCAGAATTTGATTTTATTGATTTTTGGGGTTTTTCATAGCAAAACGAGGACTTTGCCAGTATATTTGATGTGGGTACCCATCTCTTATCCGCTACTCCTCTTGAACCACTAATTAGATTTTCATGAAACTTTGACATGGTCTTTATGACATAATGTAGATTTGCATCATCTATTTTTAGAATTTGATTTAATTGATTATCAAATGGGGGAGCGGGGGGTATATATCAGTGAGCTTTGCTCACAGTTTTTCTAGTTTTTATACGACCGCAAAAAATTTTGCGGTAGTATAATGGTATGGTGCTGTCGTCGTCGTTGTCGTCGTTGTCGTTGGCGTTGTCGTCTGTAGACACTTTTGTTTTTGGTCAATAACTTTAGTTTCAGTTGACCAATCCTTATGAAATTTTAGTACAATGTTCCTTGGCACAGAAGGAAGGCTTGGCTAAGTTTTAGTGATTGTGGCGCCACCCGTTTTTAAAAAAGGGGCCAAAAGGGGCAAAATTTGGTGTTTTCACATATTTAGCTGTAATTTTTTTTATTAATTATCGGATTTTGATGGGGTTTCTTTCAGTGTCCTCCTGAGGTATTTCCAATCAGTAGTATGCCAACGGATTTCACGTGTACCGTTCACGAGATAAATGGGGTCAAAAAGGGGCGAATTTCAAAAATTTTAATTTTTTTTATTTTTAGTCCGATTTTGATGCAGTTTTTTGCAGTGGATTCCTTACATAGCGCTGCACCATTAGATTTTTGATAACTTGTTTCTTTTCCAAGCTATGAGGGGCCCAACGGGGCAAAAATTGCAAACGTGCAGATTACCTAAAATTTTTATTTTTCATCCGATTTCAATGGAATTTTTTTCTTTAGATTCCTCACATTGTAGGCTTTCAGTAGTATGTCAACATATTTGGTGTAGCTCTGGCTGTTTCCAAGCTGTAATGGGCCAAAGGGGCCAAATTGCAGTATTTCAAAATATGTGTCAAATGATTTCAACCTGAGTTTTTTCTTTGGATTTCTCTTGATGGTAGTCAACAGAATTTTTTAGCTCTTACAATATCCTAGTAATAAGGGATTAAAAGAGCTAATTTTCATTTTCACTAGTTTGTGTCCAGTTAATTAATGTGTCAAGGTCCTTATTGTGTCCAGCAAATTACTGTCCACATTCATTTTAGTTTACACTTGTTCAAATTTCAGTGGTCGACATGCTGCGTTCGTGTCATGCTGCGCTCGGCGTAGCCCTTTATTGTTGGTATCTTTTGTCTTTTACATGCTGTCTCAATTCGTGAAGGATATTTTGATTTTCAGAGTTCTCCTATTCGATTTAATTTAGAAACTTGCAATGCAAAAATTTGTTTTAAAATTTTGCTGAAAACTAAGGAGTATGCTCTGTCATATGCAGAAACTTAATTAACAGTAACTTCGGAATTTAGTTATTTTTTTACCACTGGGTCAATGCCACTGCTGGCGAAATGTTAGTCCCCGAGGGTATTCAAGAAACCGATTTTATTTGAATTTTGTTGAAAAATAAGGAGTATCTCCCTCATGCAAAGCTTTGTTTTAATTTTTTTAACATATGGTCTTCCAAATACTCTAGTGTTTAGAAATTATCTGCACTAAAAAAAACATGAACTCTGCATTTATGTTTTAAAGAGACATAAGGTCTTGAAATGGCCAAATGCAGAAACTAAATATACAGTGAATTAACATCTCTCAACTCATTCGCTACTCAAGGGCCTTTGCTCATTTAGTGACTACCTTGATATAGCTCGGTTACTTACAAATAGGCTAATTAAGCAAGGGTATGTTACCCATCAATTGCCGCCAGCACTACACAAGTTTTACGGTAGACATCATGATCTTGTGGACCGCTAAGGGATACACGTACAAATCTATCTGTTTCTCAGATCACAACAGATCTGTCTCTTTGCCACTGAAGATTGTTCCCCTCTACCGGATCTGCCTTAACCACCCCCTCTACCGGATTTGCCTTAACTACCGGTGTTGGCATGTTAAACACGGCGGGTATCTTATAAGAAACAGGAGAGGCTTTCTCTATCTGATCTCATCCATGTTTTTTTTTGTCCGTGTTGTTCATTTTTGTATATGTATGTGTCTTTTTTTTCGTTTCTTTGCCCATGTTATGTCATTATTTCTTTGTTTTTCTGACGTTTCCATTTTTCCTTGGAATGTTCGTTCAAGACTGACGGTTCGGCTCTTAATTACTTTACAGTAAGTTCGGTATTTAGTTATTCCTCATTTTTGCTATGATATTCGCTTGCCGAACATTCAGTGGTAAGTCGTCCAATATGTTTTAACACAGCCCATGTGTGAGCACACATTGTTGTTTAAAACCGTTTTGTCTTTTGGATCTTAAATGGAATAGCTGTGTTACAACCACCTACATGTCACAGTTTTGTTTTGTAAGATATCGATGACTAAAGTAAAAGGCAATCTAGTTAAATCCTTTTTCACACCAGATTTATGATTATTTACTGAAACAAGGATCTTAAAAGCTTTGTCATTTTATTTGATCTTATAATCATAAATAGCGATTCATTATATTTATTTAATCATATTATTATCATCGATGATTTATAGTTATTGGCATTCAAAAAATATACTTTTAATTGAGAGATTATTTTGAAGTATTTATACTTTTTTTCATTGTCTTATCTCAGATAATATTTTCTACTTAGAACATTTTAATAACTTATTCTCTATCGCAATTGTCATGTTCACAGAAACTTCTGTATTTTGTTGACAGATAAAGTTTTTTTAATGTTATCGGTCATATTTTCAGGACATGATTTGTTCAGTTAGAAAGTATTTGCTTTTGCCAAATTTTAATTGTAACAAGCCAATTTATTATACCTTTGTAAAACTGTTTTATTGCATAAATTTATTTGATCGACTTTTAATAAGTTTGAAATTTTGTCAGCAGTTTTTTGGAAAGCTCCAGAATTAACAATGAAGGGATATGGAGTAAATGCAAATGAGACAAAATCTCTACAAATACATGGTAAAACCAAGCAATGGAACAATGCTTTTATTATTGTACTTCATCTTGAAGTCACCATGATGCCTTCAACAATAAGCATTACTCATACCTTTTAGCAAGTTCAAGTCGGCCCCTAGCACCGGTTTGAGATGAATTCATTGCTAATTGCTGACCAACGCTACATCCATGTCTTTTTCTCTTTTGATGCATGGTTGCGAGATCGTCAACAAACATAATATTAACTGGCAAAGCGTTCTTACAACCCCTGTCATCAATATCCCGACAAAAAACAGAAACATTACTGAAGAATTCAAAATCTTTTCGAAGTTTCGAATTGAAATTCTCAAAAGTCGGTAGTTCAAACCAAAAATGGCAAGCATTGCATTTTTGGAGTGCAACTCAACTCAACTTCTAAACACAATTTGAACTCGGATTGGATGAACGAGACCTTTTCCCTTAATGTTTTGTCAGTATGATTGAAATGTTCAGAAAATTTTGGAATGTCGTTTTTGACCTAATAATTAAAAGCTGATGCCATGACAAATTTACAGGAGTAGACTAAAAGTATGGAGACAAAACAGTTAGCAGATACTTAGCTGAGTACTAGTAATTAACAAAAAATATTGGAAATAGCAGTTTCCAAGAGCATTTTATATTATAGGGTTATTTAATGGGGTTTTTCATATTGGTCCTGTATTATGTCCAAGGACAGTCGTATTGGGTCGAGGACACCCGTATTGGGTCGAGGACAGTTGTATTGGGTCGCGGCAACGCCGAGGCCCAATTCGGCTTCCGAGGCCCAATACGACTGGTTGCCTCGGCCCAATACGGCTGTCCGAGGCCCAATACGACTGTCCGAGGACATAATACAGGGCCAATGTGAAAAATAACATTCTATGACGCTTTTATTAAATAGTTATGTAAAACTATACAGTATCGATTCAATGACAACAAAATGGGCGAAGGACTTGTCAGTCAATTTTTATGTTTACTTTTCAGTTTATTTTTTTTTATGTATTTCTGCTATTGGAAACAGTCTACAACATTTTTTAATTTGACTTGTAACTGTGTTTTTCATGTATGAATAAAGAATTTGAATTTGAAATGTATGACGACATGGGTAAACATTGAGATGTCCGTCAGCCACGCAAATGACTCAAGTTCAATTCCTGATTCAAGTTGAATTCAGCGAGTGATGGTCACCTGAAAAAGATTTACTTTCAGGATCTTCGTAGTATTTTGTGTTGAAATCAGATTGTTGACATGTTGAATACTATGATGATTCATATTTAAAATCACTGAATTATTAAAGTATTTTTCCAAAATGTCAACAAACGAGCGTTGTCATTGATGAGGTGTATACCTCCATTGTTCTCAAATTGAGTGTAGAAATACGGAATCGGATATCGGAAATGAAACTGAATTTCCGTTTAAAAATAAAAAATGTAATAAAAAATGTACGATTGATTTACATTGTAACAGACGAGCAGATTATTCACAAGGAATTATGTTCTGTTCATGATATTGCCGCCATTTTGTTGAAGAACTTAATGAACCGGAAGTCCGTATTGGGCCTAGCCGTATTGGGCCAGTAAACCCGTATTGGACCAGTATATCCATATTGAGCCAGTAAATCCATATTGGGCCTGCTTGGCCGTATTTGTCCAGTATACCTATCTATACTTGCTCGAAACATTTTGTATTGAATAGACAATTTTAATTATATTTTACATAACTATTCAATAATATAGGTTTATGGGATTTTTCATATTGGTCCTGTACTATGTCCAAAGACGGTCGTATTGGGCCGAGGACATCCGTATTGGGCCGAGGCCCAATACGGCTGTCCGAGGCCCAATACGACTGTCTTAGATCTGGCGGGAGATAGCACGGGCCTTTATTCAACATACGCTGAATATGAAAATTTATCTAACGGGTCAAAACCAGTTTAAACTTGACACATCAGTAGCGAAATTACCAATAGGATCTAAAACGGCATACAAAAAAATCAGTGAAGGACAGAACTATGCATGAGAGAGATGCTCCTATGTTTTTACAAAATTCTCTGAAATTTAGATATTGCAAGTTTTCAAATAAAATCGTTTTTCGGGCCAGCACTGAAGAACTGGCTACTGGGTTGGTGAATGCCCTCGGGGACTAACATTTCACCAGCAGAGACATCGACCAGTGTTAATAAAAAACAAAATACCGAAGTAATTGTGAATTTAGTATCTGCATATGTGCATTTCGCCTACATATGTCTCTTCAGTACAGATAAAATCAAAACATTTGGAAATCCATAAAACGAAATTTGTGTAAAAGCTGACAGAGAACAAATTACCAATAGGATCTATAAGGAAAGCCAAAATCAGCTTAGGACAGAGCTATGTAAAAGATGTAACAGTCCCTTTTTTAAAATTCACAGCATCTTATACAAATCCACTCACATAAGTATACTACGTTAGTCCACAATAAGGACTTTCAGTTAAAACGCAAATATCCTGCATGTCAAGTTGGTACACTATAATCGAAATCAAAGCATTTTTTTCTTTTGATTACATCATATACCTAATAATAATAAGGTGTTTCCAAATTATATTGGAGGTGACGCATGGAAATACATCCTGTTCACAGATGAGTCCCAATATTTTTTTGCCCCCACTTTGAAAAAGCGGTTGGTAAATAGTGATGGTGGTGTCCGTCCGTCCGTCCGTCTGTCCGTCCGTTCGTCTGTCCGTCCGTCACAAATTTTTAGTCAAAGTTTTCTCAGCTTGTATATGTTGGAATGATTTTCTATTTATTCAGAAGCTTGGTTATGATGAGTTGTAACGTGTAAGCTATTTTTGGGTCTGTCGTGTTGCAACTTCCTGTTTGTCGATATGTTGAAGTTTAACTATAACACACTATGGATGAGAAATTTTCGTCAGTTTTCTCAGCTTGTTAATGTTGGAATGATTTCATATTTTGTCAGAAGCTTGCTTATGATGAGTTGTTATATGTAAGTCATTTTCGGGTCTGTCGTATTGCTACTTCCTGTTTGCCGATATGTTAAAGTTTAACTATAAAACACTATGGATGAGAAATGTTCGTCGCAGTTTGCTTGAATTATATGGGTGGGAATTATTTCAAATTTGGTCTTGAGCTTTATAATAATAAGTTGTAACATTTAAGCTGTTTTGAGGTCTGCCGTATTACTACTTCCTGTTTGCAAATATGTTGAAGTTTATTTGGCTTCTATAAGTGGGAATGATTTCAAATTTAGACTGGAACTTTATAATGATGAGTTGTAAAGTGTAAGCCATTTACGGGTCTGTTTTGCATGCCTTTCCTGTTTGCCAATTCTTTGATGTTTAACTGTAACTTAACGAATGCTGTATTACCACTTCCTGTTATCTTGTCTTGTATGAGTGGGGGGTGATTTCAAATTTGGTCTGGGCAACTGTTTAAAGAATTCTATTACACTTTTGAAGCGGGGGTATTCATTTGTGGCCCAGCGGACCACAGTTCTTCTAGTTTTGTTTAGTGATGAATTTGTTCTGATCTATTGTCAATGTTACGAATTGCTTTGGTGCTAGAAGTTAATATATACCACATAATGAGCATAGAGTGAATTACTATTCATGAAAACTTGACTGAGTTGAAATAGAATTTCATAATTCTTAGTTGTTTTGTTTTGTCTTTAATTCAACAACACGATTTCAACCAAATTTTCGAATAGGGTGTTTTCGTTTTCGTACATTAATTCGACTATCCAACAGGGAGCGTCCGTTATTTGGCAGTAGTTTTCCCACATCACCGGCATATGGCATACTTTTATATATTTAAAAACCAGACTTGCTATTGTCATTCCTGAAGTTTGTATAACGATTTTGTCAACAAAAGCGAAATTGCTGACTCAAGAACCTAATCACCAAGGTTATTTTCAATCACTTTTGCAATTGACACTATAAACTACGAAAGTTTGACCATCACAATGATTTGGTAGATAGTACAACGCTTTTATTTCATTTTTCATCTTTGAATATATCCAGAGTTTTTAACAGCGCTGGCAAATATTGTCGAAGACAATACTGTACGTTTCATTGGCAGTGTTACTGGTGCTTACCTTTCTGGAGCACCTGATGATACCTCACGTTTTTATAGGAGTTCACAATGCTAGTGCTTTATTTGTGTGGCGTTCTTGCTTATATTTTTATCCAAGAAGAAAGTTCGGGGATAATGTTATACCCTCTGTCTGTCCGTCCGTCACACTTTCCTTGTGACTCAAACTCCTCCTACATTTTGGGATTTAGGTTGTAGAATTGTTGCATATAGTCTGCAGATGCGCAATAAGCTTTCGGATTTTCGATATTGGTCTTGGTGCAAACAAGAGGCCCCATGATGTCAATTTTTACACATGTGGCATGTGACACAAACTCCTCCTACATTGATTTAATTTTGTTATAGAATTGTTGCATATAGTCTGTAGATGCGCAATAAGCTTTCGGATTTTTTTATATTGGTGCAAACAAGAGGCCCAGTGATGTCCATTTTAACAAAGACCCAAAGATGTGGATTAGACACATGTGGCATGTAATGCAAACTCCTCCTACGTTTTTGGATTTAGGGATCAAATCTTTCTGCAGAATTGTTGCATATAGTCTATAGATTTGCAATAAGCTTTTGGAATTTTGGTTCCGGTTCCAACTTTGGTAAATTTCCTGAAAAATGTCAAAGACACATATTTTTTTAAATTTTAGCATATTATCTTATATTCTGACAAATGTTTGGTAAAAAAACAAAATTCTGAAAACTTAGCGTTCTGAAAGGCAGTTCCAATTTTGGTAAATTTCTTGAAAGTCTCAAAGACCACTTATTTTTTGGAATTCTATGTAGCAACTGTACTTAAAATGTTTGTGTAGTTTAGGACAAACATTTTCATCAATTGGATTTCTAAAATATTTGATTCCAATTTTGGTAAATTTCCTGAAAGTCTCAAAGACACTTATTTTTTGGAATTCTACCTAGCAACCATACTTAAAATGTTTGTAAAGTTTATGACGAACATTTTCATAAATTCTATTTCAAAAATTTTTGATTCCATTTTGGGTAAATTTCCTGAAAGTCTCAAAGACCACTTATTTTTTGGAATTCTACCTGGCAACCATACTTAAAATGTTTGTGAGGTTTAGGATGAACATTTTCATAAATTGGATTTCAAAAATATTTGATTCCAATTTTGGTAAATTTCCTGAAAGTCTCAAAGACCACTTATTTTTTTGGAATTCTACCTAGCAACCATATTTAAAATGTTTGTGTAGTTTAGGACGAACTTTTTCATAAATTGGATTTCAATAATATTTGGTTCCAATTTTGGTAAATTTCCTGAAAGTCTCAAAGACCACTAATTTTTTTGGAATTCTACCTAGCAACCATACTTGAAATGTTTGTGTAGTTTAGGACGAACATTTTCACAAATTGGATTTCAATAATATTTGGTTCCAATTTTGGTAAATTTCCTGAAAGTCTCAAAGACCACTTATTTTTTTGGAATTCTACCTAGCAACCATACTTGAAATGTTTGTGTAGTTTAGGACGAACATTTTCACAAATTGGATTTCAAAAATATTTGATTCCAATTTTGGTAAATTTCCTGAAAGTCTCAAAGACCACTTATTTTTGGAATTCTACTTGGCAAACATATATCCTAGAATTCTTTAATAACCATTATGACTATCAATAGATAGATTTAAAAAATAATGAAAAAAATGATGCCCAGAGTGTATAACAACTGTTTTCTGTGTCAGACAGGGAGTACGGGGAGAGCTGTCGTTTCCGACAACATCTAGTTTCTCTTAGTTTTGCATTTGTTGTAAGGTTGTCACAAATTGTGTTGAATATGAGTGTTAAATATGAATTGTCGTGTTGTTTTGATTTTTTATTTAAGAAAGTTCCCTTTTTGCTTCTGAATTTGTTTGCCGCTGCCCTTAAAAATAAGTCGAGTTTGTTATTTAGCCCTCTTATGTGTAAAACCCATATATATATAACCTTTTTTTCTCGCTTAATATCTTTTGGACAACAATTTCTGCGTACACCATTGAGACAAACATTTTAAGTTACAAAACAAGTACGATACTAACACGTTTGTAACATGTGAAGTTAAAACTTGTATATTTTTTTTATTTTCATATAAAATATTATCAGATTACCAACCACCAAATATATTGTGTCCAAGTAATGTGCGTACAACAATAGAGAAGGGAAAAAACACGACTGTTGTATCCTGGTCTGATCCACAAGCTACAGATAATTCGATGTACGTAACACAGTGTGGAATTCAGTCGGAGGTTAGCGTAACTAAAGTGTCAGGACGTCCCGCGGGATTTAAATTTGAAGTAGGCTACCATGACATTCGTTATGTTGCTGTTGACTCATCCAATAATAAGGCTTATTGTCAATTTTGGATTATAGTGGAAGGTAATACAATGTAAGACATCTATATACAAGGTAAAAATAGTGCAATGTCTTGATATGATAATTATATGCATGACCTTGTTTTGATCACCTGGTATAAGAGATGTTGTCAGCTATTGCCATCACTGCGTGCGTCGGTATCCGTCGTCCGTCTGTCCGTCGTTAACTTTTAAAAAATCTTCCCCTTTTAAACCACTGAGCAAATTGGACTATACTTGACTTGAATCATTACCAGGTTACCTAGATTCAAAATTATGTTCTAGAAGTCTTAGGACCAAACAACATGGCTGCCGCTCCTGAAAATAACACATTAGAGTAAACTGCTGTCTACGGCAAATCACTCAAAACAGTTACAGATATCAAAAATCTGCATAAAAGTGACTAGCATTACTAGATCTACATATCATGCAATTTTGAAGAAAATCCGATAACCCGTTTTTAACATTTTTTTTTACTTTTTATCAAAATATTATGAATTGCAAAAAAATTTAGCATATCAAGATTTACCCACCTGAAAATATTGAAGAAAATTTGAATACCATAAAGTCCTTATTTGTCATATTTTTGAAATTATGAACGTTTTCAACACAATTTAAGATAGAGGTTATATATGCAACTTCGGTATTTTTTGTATTTATAATAGAAGTAGTCGGAGGTGCGTGCATCTCCGCGAAGATGGCCGCTAGAGGGGAACTTAGTTTAAAAATGAAAGCTATTTGAAAATACGTTCTTGAACTACTTGGCCATTTGGAACCATACTTGGTGACAACTGTCCTTAGTTGGTCCCCTAAAAAGTTTGCATCTGACCAAGGATTGCCGCCAGTGGGAAGCATAGTTAAGCATTGAACCTAATTAAAAAGCATTCAAAGATCTTCTCCTTCGAAGACACTCGGAATCAAACTTTGTCAAAATAAACTTAATCAAAATAGTAATTTTTGAACCCTTTTAACTAATTGTGTCCAGTAAGTCTGTGTATCATTCTAGATGCCTGCCAGTTGCAGGTGGAACTTATTAAAACATTGGACCATGTCAGTAAACATATTCACTGATTTTGTTGTCTGAAATCACTTGGTCAATTTAAACAAAACTTTGCACAACTGTCAACAATTGTATCTAGCAAGTCCGAATTATATCCAAAATGGTCGCCAACGGAGAACATAGTTTAACATTGGACCAAATGTGATAGCTTCAAAGATCTCACCTGAAACCGCTTGAACAATTTAAGCCAAATTAAGTCACAATAGTACTTGGGTAGTCCCTTTTTAAAAATTTGTTTCGAATGTCTGTACTTCATCCCTAATGTACACCAACGGAGAAACGGGGAATATAGTTTAACGTTGAGCCCGATGGGAAGTAATTCAAAGATCTTCCCTGAAATGGCTGGAACAATTTGAACCAAATTAAGTCACAATAGTCTTCGGTTAGTCCCCTTCAGTTATTTTTATGTTGGTACCTCATCCAAAAAAGACAACGGCGGTTAAAATAGTTTAACATAAAACCCTATGAGAAATGCATTCAAAGATCTTCTCTGACACATCAAGGTCAATTAACATACTAGTAAATGAGAACTTTTAACATTGTGATAAATTGGACTGTCTATTTAAGCAATTGACTAGACGAGCTATAAATTCTTGAGAAGCTCTAGTTAATTTAAAAAAAAATACGAAAGGGAATATGTACACCAAATTATGTAGACTTAAGACATTAAGTTATACCAATCAAATATAATTAAAAACTGTTACATTAAACACTGAAACATGCCTAATAATGTTTTGGTATTGTTTTCGATGTAATCTTAAATTGAATTGATCTATAGCATAAGGGTTTTGTAGTTGTTTGTAAAATTTGTCTTTGACCTCTTCAGCTGCATCATTAGTGGGTGCGTATACCTGAAATATTGTAAATTTAATATATTTTACCAGAATCATGCTGTTATTATTCTGTACATTTATTGTTGCCCATTCACATAATGACTTGGATGTTTCTTTTGTCTTTGCAAAGACAACTCCATTACAGTTGTGGTTGGATTCTCTTCCGGAGTTTAAATTCGTTTGTATCGTGTATGTTTCTGTGTATCTGGATGTACTGATTCCAAGGATATCCAGACGGTATCTTCCCATTTCTCCAATGACTTGGTCAGTTAAGCCTGTAGCATACACGGTACGGATATTCCATGTTCCTATTCTTCTTTTGATCTTGGGATTAACCTGAGAGTCCATCATTGTATGTACTTCCGTTTGGCTTCCATCCATATGTGACAATGCAACACTGTTGCATGGTTAAAAGTGTTGGGCTTCTTGTTGAACTTGACTTGCTTTAGGTTTTTGTGATCAGACTTTTTTTCGATAAGGTGATTAGCCTTACGCTCAACCTAGTACCTCCAAGTTCGATATTCCTTCAGGACTTTTTTCCTTAGACTACCGCAGTTATATTGCCGACGAACTCCATCTGTTTGGATTTACTGTTTGGATTGACTCCCGTAGCCTTTGACCTACCATGGTCTTCTGCAAGGCAGTGGAACTATCTAACCCATAGTTTGGGCAAGGATGATTAGAGCCAGGGCATGTCCAACCAACGGGATCTTCTTCAAATTAGCCTTGATTATTAAACTCAAGTTACCGTGTGTAAGCAATGTGGGAGGCAATGGTTACTCTTGGTAGTGTAGAGGCTATATAATGACAAGAAAGATTTACGCACTTGACTCTCCCTTTCACCTACAAGTAGGCCAATCAACCTCAGCAAAGATCTTGAAACTGCACTAGACGCGTATCACTGTCAAGTGAATAAAAGACTGGTCCATATTCATCTGTTTATGTTTGTCTAGTTCAGTGAATAAATTATAGAACAACGTTCTGTTCAATGCACTAAAATAAACGATGTGAAAATCTTTTGTTGTTTCTATTTGATTGTGTACTTCTTTTGTATTCAATCATTTATTTATTTACATTGTATTTCAAGGGAACTATATGATCTTTTATGTCGGGATATATTTATTGTCCCCCGCCTTTCGCGAAAGCGGGGGACTATAGAATTCGCCTTTCCGTCATTCCGTCATTCCGGATGTCGTTTCTGGATGATAACTTAAGTATCCCTTGCCCGATTGAAACAAAACTTATACAGATGGAAGGAATAGGGAAGGGCAAGAACCCTATTGATTTTGGGGTCAGTAGGTCAAAGGTCAAGGTCACAATTTCTAAAAATAGAAGTTATTGCACCAAAATTTGGTCCGTGTGCGAAATTTTTATTTTTTTATCCGATTTCGATGGGAATTTTTCCATTAGATTCCTCTCAATGAATGCTTTCATATATATGCCAACAGATTTCTGGTATCTCTTACCGTTTTCAAGATAATTGGGGTCAAAGGTGTTGGGGGGGGGGG
>MJUU01072278.1:102631-166322 GCA_002080025.1 Modiolus philippinarum
GGATGATAACTTAAGTATCCCTTGCCCGATTGAAACAAAACTTTTACAGATGGAAGGAATTTGGAAGGGAAAGAACATTATTGATTTTGGGGTCAGTAGGTCAAAGGTCAATGTCACAAATTCTAAAAATAGAATTTATTGCGCCAAAATTTGGTCCGTGTGGAAAATTTTTATTTTTTATCCGATTTCGATGGGATTTTTTCCACTGGATTTCTCTCAGGGAATGTTTTCGTACATATGCCAATATCTCTTACCGTTTTGAAGATAATTGGGGTCAAAGGTGTTGGTGGGGGGGCAAAAAAAATTTTTTTTCATTGGATTTTGATGGGGTTTTTTGCAAATGCTTTCTTGTAAAAAATGCAATAAAACACTCCCCTGCACATTTTTTCCCATCTTGTACCGTTCCCCACGTAAAAGGGGTCGAAGAGAGACAAAAATGCCATTTTGGTTCGTGTGGGAAATTTTTATTTTTTATCCGATTTTGATGGGATTTTTTTCATTGGATTCCTCTCAATGAATGCTTTCATTATCATGCCAGCAGGTTTTTGCTATCTCTTACTGTTTTCGAGATAATTGGGGTTGAAGGTACCGAAGGGGGCCAAAAAATGCCATTTTGGTTTTCGTGTAAAATTTTTACGTATTATCCAATGCGATGGGATTTTCCCCGTTGGATTCCTTTCCTTGAATGCTTTCATGAAAATGCCAACAAATTTTTGTTGTATCTTTCAGTTTTTGAGGATATTGCACTCAAAGCTGGCAACAGGTAAAAAAAACTCCATTCATCTAACATACAACTCTAAGGCGGGGGACCTTGAGCACTGCTCCATTTTTTACAATCTCAATAGCAGCCTCCCAATTGGCTGATTTTGTCCCCTTTTTACCCTGTAGTAAAAACCACATTTCTACAACCCAATTACCATAATCTCGAACACCTTAACTTTTTTTATATTTATTCCATAAGCATGCTCTTAACGTGCAAGAAATGTATGTTCTCTATATTTTTTCATAAATGGTGTGCTTTTCTTTAGAGAATTCCTCATATAGATACACTGTAATTTTTCAGATTTTGGCATTTTATTTTTCGTAACTTATGTTTAGTGCCCACGTTTCATTTTCTTGTATTGCCACATTTTTCAAAGTTTTCAAGCTTTGGCTCTGGTTGTTGCAATTGTCTTATAGTTAAGTTTTTATGGGGCAAAGGATGACAGCAATTGTAACAACAATTTGCAAGTATTTTTTTTATATCCCACACCCATGGGCTGTTAAAGGCATTGATATAGACGTGCTTGACAACAAACAATGAATTGCCCCCAAACCAGTGCAGAGGCCATCTTGATTTTATCATTATGTCCGAAGAAAGCTCATTCAATGAAGGACTAGTTGTGACTTCAAGATGAAGAAAATCAATAAATGCATTGTTTTATTGCTGGCTTTATTGCTGGCTTTACAATGTATTTGTAAAGACTCTGTCCAAACCTTCTGCAATTCAATCTGGAGAATCAGTATTGGGAATATTCCTTAAAACAGGGTTTTGGCTGCCACAATATTGTTTGACAATCGTAGAATATTTTGTCTGTTCGTCGGAAAATTTCTGTAGCATTTTATGCCATTCAACACTCAAGAAAAAGCTCAGAATCGGTATTGGGAATATTCCTTAAAACAGGGTTTTGGCTGCCACAATATTGTTTGACAATCGTAGAATATTTTTTCTGTTCGTCGGAAAATTTCTGTAGCATTTTATGCCATTCAACACTCAAGAAAAAGCTCATTTTAAATACAGCATATTTACAACAATTAATCATTAAAAATGCATTATTCAGTCGTTTCCCATGGAAGAATTAGTACTAAAACTGGTAATCTACGCGCAATTTCCAGGTTCAGAGAGACTTAAAAATGTTCATGAATACTGATAATAATTTACGTGAAATATGGTCAAGTATTACCTATTCTTATTGTCTATGAGTTGTTATACAGCTTTCAATTGAAAGGGTGTCAATGAAGTCTAGAGTCATTCGATTTCCATCTATACCAAAATCGTTTCAAATGTGATGATTGTCTCTTCAGGTATTTTGATAAGCTTTTTTTTTCATCAATATCATATCGCTACTGCTTGAATGTGTTCCATGCAATTGGATTTGTACTATCCAACACGTTTTAATTGAATGTGTATATGTTGCCGATATCAGGCATGATTTTTATTCTGGTGAATGTCTTAAAGACCTATTTACAAATGACTTAGGCGACAAAATTGTTCAGTAGTGGAAAGTAATCAATTTATTTAGTAAGATTAAATGGATCAATTTAAAATTAGTTTTTTTAATGTTATAATTATGCCAATATTCTTTCTATAGTATTTTTAACATTATACATTTTTCTTTTTACTTGTGTAAAGATATATGGTTTCATATTAATATTTCTATATATATATAATTGTTCAATATATTAACAGTTCTCGCCACGAAATAGCTGAAATATTGCTGAGGTTGGTGTAAAACATTGATCAATCAATCAATCAATCAATCAATTATATCGGTAGTGTCAGTTTCGATTGTTTGTGGGCATGGTAAAGGGTCATCCGATGTCCGTAGAACAGAAGCGCTGATGTCAGTGACTCCGAATTCTAAGGATCCGAAGAAACAAACGTTTATTTAAGTGGCCGACAATTTGTTTTTTCAGGAGGGGGAGCTTGGGCGATTTTGTAAATCAATATTTTAATCATGGTGCCAGTGAAAATACATATGTAAATATTATCAAGACAGCAAGAATTTGGATTGTATTTATCTTGGAATGTGTACTTCGAAAGCTCATTCGATGCATCAAATACCTCCTGCCAAAAAATACTTTTCAGTCTGTGATCAGGAGCAACATACGACATTTTATTGAAATCGATTTTTCCAGTATAGGTTAATAGTTTAGAAAGTTTTGTTTCACATTTAAGGGGTCTCCTAATCCAGGTTAATCTAAGTGCTTTGATATAAGCCAGGATATTAACCATTTTAAGTCCCCCAAAACAGTAAGGTTGTGAAAGTTTCCCTTTTCACTTTATCTGGTTTATTATTCCATATAAATGCAAACATTTTTGCACTAAATAGATGAATAAGGTTTAAGTTTGGGTTAGGTACAGTTAAGAATAAATGATTAAGCTTAGAAATTATTAGAGTTTTAATAAGAGTAATTTTTCCAATAGGAGATAGTATTTGATTTGCCAATATTTCCAATGTATTATCTATTTCTTTTAATTTTGGATTATAGTTTAAAAGTTCCATTTCACTTAAGTTTACAGAAAAATTCAATTCGTAATAATGTAAATCTGCTGGAACCCCATTCCAATCCCCACTTTGCACATATTGTATTTTGACTGTATCAATTTTTCCCAATCCAAACAACTTTTGTTTTTTCTAAGTTAATATTTAAGCCTGACATGTCAGCATACCTTTGAAGTGTGCGGAGGGATGCGTTTAATGAATCTGGTGATCCGTCGAGAATCAAAGATGTATCATCAGCATATTGAGAAATAAGATATTCTGTATCATCAATAGTAATTCCCTTAATATCATTGTTTTTACGGACAATAATTCCTAAAATTTCAGCACATAAAAGAAAAATGTAGGTTGATAAAGGGTCGCCTTGTCTACATCCACGTTGTATTTCAAAAAAGTCTGAAAGAAAGCAGTTTTGAGTTACAGCTGACTTGATATTGGTATAAAAAGTTTTTGTCCATTGTTTAATTGAAATCCCAAAATTAAAATAATCTTCGGTATACTTTAGTATATCATATATCAGTCCAGTATTTTCTCCAATATAACGACCTGGGATAAAGCCTGTTTGATCACTGTTAATTATGTGTTGAAAGACTGATTTGATTCTTTCTGCAATGCAACTAGAAGCTAATTAATAAACTGTATTGAGGAGACTTATAGGACGCGAGTTTTTTAGAAATTGTCTATATTTATCACCTGTAGGAATACATGTTATGATTCCCTGTTCCTGTGTATCAGACATTTCACCATTTTGAAAACCAAAATTGATAGATCGAAGTACAAATTTACCAATATCTATCCAGAAAAAATTGAAAAATTCACTTGTATATCCATCTGATCCAGGGCTTTTCCCTGTTTTCATTCTCTTAATAGCAGAGGTCAATTCTGTAAAAGAAATTTCTTCCTCCAAAGATTCTTTCTGTATATCATTTGATTTAGGAATATCATGAAATGGAATTTCTCTCAAAAGATCAATATTATTTAGACTTTCTTTTCTTGCATACAGATTTTGATAAAATAATTTGGCTTCATTAAGAATTTGGCCTTGATCAGTGATCACTTCCCCAGTAGAGCTGACAAGTTTGGTTATTGTTTTATTCACAATTTTTTCCTCGAGGTTTAAAAAGAACTTTGTTGGTTTTTCCCCTTCCTCGACCTATTGTATTTTTGATCTTGCATACTTACATACTGTCCCTTCAGGTGTGAAACCACCAATTCATTTCTTTAACATTTTCAAGTAAAATTTGGAATTTTCAAACCTCCCTGGACATTTTATCTTAAGTTTAACCTTGCCAAGACCATACATGTCGTGAAAGGCACATACCTGCTCTACATTATATCAAATTTTCATCATACCTTTAAAGCCTTCTAAGAGATTCCCGGTGTGTCGGGGAAAGCCACCTATAAATACGTACCACGACGTCACAACATTGCGCAAAAATAGTCATTGGGAATATCCCTCTTTTAAGTGATCTAAAATTACACCAGGTCAATTGACTTTGGTCTTGAATTAAACCTAATATATCAATGTTTAAATGGGTGCATCATTCATCAAATTCCCTTGAATAGTTTTAAAGGTGCAAGAATACAAAGTCTATCTTTAGATTCAAAAGGTCTATTTTCTCATTCGTTCCAACTCTGATTGGTTGAATTGGTGGTTTGATACCTTAATTTTCTCTTGGCATAATATTTTTAGTTCAGAGTTCTTCATCTCTAATTGCTCTACATTGTCTACTATATTCATTTCTAATTGTCGTATGTCTTCAATTAAACATTTTTCCTGTTTATGTCTCTCTTTTTTGCCAAAACTTGCATAAGAAATTGATTTTCCTCTAATAGTAAATAATAAAGTCTCTAAAAAGAGTTGGTCATCAATAGTAAACTGAATGTCATTGTTGTCCAAATCATTCAACTTTTCTCTCTCATATACTAGAGAGGCATATTGTTCTTTTATCTGTTTTATGGTTTTTATAACTAATTTTACACATTCAGGATCATATAAAAGAGAATTATTAAACTTCCACAAACCCTTTCCAATTTTAAATTCTTGAAGTTGAAACTGCAGCATTACTGGGGAGTGGTCAGATCTATAACTTGCCAAAATCTTAACGTCTTGAACAAAATGATAAAAATTCTGTGAAATCAAATAAAAATCAAGTCGGGCCTGTTTTATGGGATTACTCTTACGCCATGTAAAGTGCTTTAGATTTGGATTTATTTCCCTAAAAGGATAGATAAGACTATATACTTCTTTCAGATCCAAAACTTTTTCTTTCGATTTAGGATTATTAACATTGCAGTAGTTAAAAGTATCATGGAACTGATTTTGTACCCAGTTAAAATCTCCAGTTATCAAGACTGTTTGATTTTCGAAGTTTTCTATAACTTCAATATTCTGGTGAATCTTGATTAGGGCCATAAAGATTGGTAATTGTTGTTCTTTTTCCTTCGATTTCAATATCTACACATAGTACAAAATGTAAGTTACCATTGTTATCCTTAATGACTCTCTTTATTTTAAATTCAAAATTATTTGTAAACAAAAGGCGACCCCCTTTGAATTGATGAATAGGAATTAAAAATGCATTCTCCTCCCCATTCTCTTTTGATAATAGACTCGTCTTTTTCTGTAAAATATGTTTCTTGCAGACAGTAAATATTTAATGACTTGGATTTCAGATAATCAAACACATCCCTCCGCTTTTCTGATGAATTCAAACCTTGACAGTTGTAAGACACTATTTGTAGAATATAATTTGTCATTTACAATAAAAAATAAGTTAAAGAGTACATGTATACATTAACAAAGGTGTAGATATATATGTTTTGTCTTACAACTGTCTCTGAATAAATGCTATATATTGTAACTAATAAAATTTACCACAACCCATAACACTGTCTTTACTAAATACTCTGCCAATTCTATAATGAAATATAAATTAGAAAATAAACAAATTAAGTTACCATAATAAAAGATAATTATGATTATCACACACCTGAAATATCCACTCATAATTCCATAAATATACAGGAGAGTAAAGTCGGACCAATTTTATATTTTTTTATACACACTCTTGATTGAAATGAACTATTGACTGTAGAAACATAGTTCGAAATAATATCATGATGCAAACACTATATATAGTTTATAGTATATAATGTGGTGCAGTAATACCAATGAAGGCTATATCTTGCCAAATGTCATTCTCTATTTGCCCCCCCCCCCCAAAGAAATCAATAATACATAGACCAAACTATGGAATATATAGATGTTAAGTTAATGAGAGTGTTTATCAATGTAGAACAGATACACATATCTTGTCTTCAGATACACAATATGCTAAAATCAAGATTAGTTTTACCATAAGAGTATATATTTTTCCTTATCCACAAGGTATATACCTTTGTATGTATGTATCTTTCAATAACATAATGGCAATATTGCTCTTAAAAGAAAGCTTGTTTTTTATGAAATTTGAATACCTAGTGAATAATTTACAAACTGTATGGACTGTATGCAATATATGAATTTAAACATGGAAAGTAATTTATGCACTTCTGACAAATTAATATGAATTACACATTTAATATATGTTATATATTCTGCATATCAACTGAAAAGTCAAATCACAGTGATTGAAAATTGTAATTGGATTTAAACACAGAATTCACATGACCCGCCCCCCAACAAGAAACAACTTTCATCTTTCATTACCCCACCTACCATCAACCCCTTTTGATAGAGTTTATAACAAAACTTCATTTCGGTGACTTAATAAGTACCCCTGTGAGATATAAAATACTGTCACTCATCATTCTAAGGATAAAAAGAATGTTAAAGTTTTAAAAAGATTTTTCTGGATAATATGAAAGATGTTTTTTCATGACGAATTCTGAAGATGTAAATAAACATTTTTTCATAGACAAGTTTAATGTTTCTACATCTATATATGTGAAAAAACAGACATAATTTCCCATGTAAAGTGTTATTTTACCAGATAATCAGTTAGTCACCTGGTTACACGTAGGTCAAGGTCATGAGGTCAAATATTCCACTACCAATTATAGGTCTTCCAAATAGATATACACATGCAAAATATTACAGCAATACCACTTCATATTCAAAAGCTATAGCCTATGTTCAGTTATATGTTAAACGTTTTTTATTGCAGTTGTGCACTTTCAAAGGTCAAATATTCTGGTACTAATTAAGTGATCTTGCCACAGCGAGTGCACATGCAAAATATAAAAGCCATGTCACTTACCATTCAACATTTCAAAAGATATACCCAATGTTATAGTTATTTATATTTCATAAAGTCCATCAAAAACCAGTATCAAGATCACAAAGTCATAATTATGATATCACGTATAAAGTCTTGCCACAAGGAATAAATATGCAAAATATGAAAGCCTTATCCTCTGCCTTCACTAACCATTGAAAAGATGTACTCAATATTAAAGTTTTTTCACTTACAGACAGACAGACAGACCAACAATTAAAAGCCACTACGAATCTTTGATTCTGCTATATTCCATTTTGTTAGTTCAGTCATGTTATTAGCATGTAAAACTGTCTGGATTTAGAATTTCATTTTATAAGCACATTATAAGCAGACATACAACCATTTACAAAAGCAAAGCTAACAAGCAAGCAGACAGGATATCAGCATGTATATTTAGGGCCCCGCATCGAGATGCGGGTGCCCTTTAGTTTTCACTTTGTCCGTCTGTCTGTCCGTCTGTCTGTCCGTCTGTCCGTCAACAATTTTTTCCGTCACAGATTTCTTGGCTTCTATATGTGGGAATGATTTGAAATTTGGTCTGAAGCTTGGAAATGATGAGTTGTATTGTGTAAGCAATTTTCAAGTTTGTCGGATGCCCACTTCCTGTTTGCCGATACTTTGAATTTTTGCTAAAAACCAAATTTTCCGTCAAAGATTTCTTGGCTTCTACTGAAGGGAACGATTTGAAATTTGGTCTGAAGCTTGAAAATGATGAGTTGTATTGTGTTAGCAATTTTCAAGTTTGTCGGACATCCACTCCCTGTTTACCGATACTTTGAATTTTACTGTAAACCAAATTTTCCGTCAAAGATTTCTTGGCTTCTACAAAAGGGAACAATTTGAAATTTGGTCTGAAGCTTGGAAATGATGAGTTGTATTGTGTAAGCAATTTTCAAGTTCGCCGGACATCCACTTCCTGTTTACCAATTCTTTGAATTTTTACTGTAAACCAAATTTTCCGTCAAAGATTTCTTGGCTTCTACTGAAGGGAATGATTTGAAATTTGGTCTAAAGCTTGGAAATGATGAGTTGTATTGTTTAAGCAATTTTCAAGTTTGTCGGTCATCCACTTCCTGTTTACCGATACTTTGAATTTTTACTGTAAACCAAATTTTCCGTCAAAGATTTCTTGGCTTCTACTGAAGGGAATGATTAGAAATTTGGTCTAAAGCTTGGAAATGATGAGTTGTATTGTGTAAACAATTTTCAAGTTTGTCGGACATCCACTTCCTGTTTGCTGAGACTTTGAATTTTTACTAAAAACTAAATTTCGGTCACAGATTTCTTGGCTTCTACTGGAGGGAATGATTGGAAATTTGGTTTGAAGCTTTGAAATGATGAGTTGAATTGCAAAAGTGGTTTTTCAAATTTGTCGATCAACCACTTCCTGTTTGCCAATACTTTTACTTTTTANAAGTTTGTCGGACATCCACTTCCTGTTTACCGATACTTTGAATTTTTACTGTAAACCAAATTTTCCGTCAAAGATTTCTTGGCTTCTACAAGAGGGAACAATTTGAAATTTGGTCTGAAGCTTGGAAATGATGAGTTGTATTGTGTAAGCAATTTTCAAGTTTGTCGGACATCCACTTCCTGTTTACCGATACTTTGAATTTTACTGTAAACCAAATTTTCCGTCAAAGATTTCTTGGCTTCTACAGAAGGGAACAATTCGAAATTTGGTCTGAAGCTTGGAAATGATGAGTTGTATTGTGTAAGCAATTTTCAAGTTCGCCGGACATCCACTTCCTGTTTGCTGATACTTTGAATTTTTGCTAAAAACCAAATTTTCGTCAAAGATTTCTTGGCTTCTACTGAAGGGAACGATTCGAAATTTGGTCTGAAGCTTGGAAATAATGAGTTGTATTGTGTAAGCAATTTTATAGTTTGTCGGACATCCACTTCCTGTTTACCGATACTTTGAATTTTTACTGTAAACCAAATTTTCCGTCAAAGATTTCTTGGCTTCTACTAAAGGGAATGATTTGAAATTTAGTCTAAAGCTTGGAAATGATGAGTTGTATTGTTTAAGCAATTTTCAAGTTTGTCGGACATCCACTTCCTGTTTACCGATACTTTGAATTATACTGTAAACCAAATTTTCCGTCAAAGATTTCTTGGCTTCTACTGAAGGGAATGATTTGAAATTTGGTCTAAAGCTTGGAAATGATGAGTTGTATTGTGTAAACAATTTTCAAGTTTGTCGGACATCCACTTCCTGTTTGCTGAGACTTTGAGTTTTTACTAAAAACTAAATTTCGGTCACAGATTTCTTGGCTTCTACTGGAGGGAATGATTGGAAATTTGGTTTGAAGCTTTGAAATGATGAGTTGAATTGCAAAAGTGGTTTTTCAAATTTGTCGATCAACCACTTCCTGTTTGCCAATACTTTTACTTTTTACTATAAACCAAATTATCTTCATAAGATTTTTAGACCTGTATCAACTTGGAATGATTTGATATTAAGTCTGAAGCTGAAAAATGACATGGTTTGGTAAAAATTCAAGAATTCACTGTATCCAGCAAATTACTGTATCAACACATTTGTATCAAACAGAATGTGAATCCCCACTTACCTCAATTTTACTTTTGCATGGAATTTCAGGATCGAAATTGCGGGGCCCTTCCGACAACGCCAGTTTCGACATGCTCTAGTTTTTGGATAGGATATAATCATGTTTATACAGTGAAAACAAAGAAGAAACTAGAGGAATGTATTCGAAACGAAAACTATATCTCCCCGTCCTGACATAATTTGTTCCAGGGGTCATGTTTATAATACTAAATTATTGACCCGGCCTGACTACCCTAACAGATAATTTTTATACGACTGCAAAAATTTTGCGGTCGTATTATGTTATGGCGCAGTCGTTGGCGTCGGCGTCGGCGTCGGCGTCGGCGTCTGTGGCCAGCATAACTTTGTTTCTAGTGGACGGATCATCTTCAAATTTCAGTATGTGGTTTCTTGGCATAATGGCTATCCCGGGTTTTAATTTCGGGTTTATGGCCCCACCCGTTTCAGAAAAAGGGGCCAAAAAGGGGTAAAATTGGGTATTTTTGTGTCTGTGGACAAAACAACTTTGGTTCCAGTGAACAGATCATTTTCAAATTTTAGTATGATGTTTTTTGGCACATGCTTTAGCCAGGGCTATAATTTTATGTTCCTGGCCCCGCCCGTTTTAGAATAAGGGGCCAAAAGGGGTTAAATTAGTTGTTTTCACATACTTGACTGTAGAATCTTTATTATTTATCGGAATTTGATGGGGTTTCTTTGTGTAAACTCCTTAGAAAATTTCCAATCTGGAGTATGCCAACGGATTTCACGTGGCATGTACCGTTCACGAGATAAATGGGCCCAAATGGGGCAAATTTCAAAAATTTCATTTTTTTTATTTTTAGTCCGATTTTGATGCAATTTTTTCTAAAGGATTCCTGAAAAATTATCGTAGAGCTCTACTATTAGATTTTTGGTAACGTGTTTCCTTACCCAGCTATGAGGGGCCGAAGGGGGCCAAAATCGTTAATTTATAGATAACCAAAAAATTTTATTTTTCATCGGATTTCGATGGGATTTTTTTCTTTGGATTCCTCTTGATGTAAGCTTTCAGTAGTATGTCATAGGATTGGCGTAGCTCTTACCGTTTCCCAGCTATGAGGGGCTGAAGGGGGCCAAAATTGTAAATCTACAGATAACCTAAAATTTTTATTTTTCGTCGGATGACGATGGGATTTTTTTCTTTGGATTCCTCTTGATGTAAGCTTTCAGTAGTATGTCAACAGATTTGGCGTAGCTGTTACAGTTTCAGAGCTATGAGGGGCTGAAAGGGGCCAAAATTGTAAAGTTACAGATAACCTAAAAAATTTATTTTTCGTCGGATTTCGATGGGATTTTTTTCTTTGGATTCTACTTGATGTAAGCTTTCAGTAGTATTCAACGGATTTGACGTAGCTCTTGCCGTTCCCGAGCTATGAGGGGCCGAAGGGGGCCAAAATCGTAAATTTACAGATTACCTTAAATTTTTGTTTTTCATCGCATTTCGATGGGATTTTTTTCTTTTGATTTCTTTTGATATAAGCTTTCAGCATCATGTCAATGGATTGGGCGTAGCACTTACTGTTTCTGAGCTATAGAGGGTCAAAGAGGAATCATAAGGAGTCATAAGGGCTAATTTTTATTTTCCATAGTTTGTGTCCAGCTAATTACTTGGTCAATCTCCTTATTGCGTCCATCTAATTATTGTGTCAAGCTATTTCCTATGTCCATACTCACTTTAAATTACACTTTTTCAACTTTCAGTGGACGACATGCTGCGGTCGTATCATGCTGCGCTCGGCGTAGCCCTTTATTCCTAATTGAAAAAGTTTGAGTTACCATTGTTAGCTGAGAGTAGATTAATTGATGCATATATTTTACTGTCTTTACATGTTTAATATAACATAATCTTGTCAAATTATTTTATGGAATTAAGGTATCAACTTCATAAAATACCATCCAGTAGTATTATCTCTGATTAAAGTGTCGTATGTAGCAATGACGATAAAAATGTTTAGGTGTAACTATTAACTGACAACTTCAATTAAGATAAGAAATAAATAATTTTCCCATTAAATCGGAAATCAAATTATAATATGATGAGTGGAGATTGGGAATACATTGCATATGAGTATGACATCGTTTTGATCAAGATATTCCAAATGTCTGTATTTGTAGTAGGATTATCATGAATTTGAACTAATTTTTAATTTATCAGACTTTTTCAAATTAGGACACTTTCATGTTGTATTTGTTAGAAACATGAGTACAGGTATGTTTTTATAAATTAACTAAGCTGTGCACAACACAACTTTCATTCGTCTGTTCACTAGATTTTATTCGTCTGTTGGCTTTTAAATTTTACCTGTTTAGGCTGTTATCAGTAAAAATACTATTTTTAGTAACAATTTTGATTAGCAAATATCTCATTAACAGTTTGACTAATTAACACATAAAAGTACATGGACATAGATCAAATGGAAACTGTTATATCCTGAAAATTTGGACATCGTGAGTGCAGTGGTTTTTGCAAACAAGCGAACACAAATTTTGTGACGGAACCCACGAGTAAAAACAATATATCTCCCACCTCTCTGAGGCGGGGAGATATAATAAATTGGCATAGCATAAAAGGAAGCATTAAAATAAACAAAAAGCAAAAAAGCAACATAAAACTAAAATAATGTACTATATTGCAGAAATCAGCAGCAGTTATTGCAAAATTGCACATCGAGAAAAATACAACACATTGTTTAGCATAAGTAAGCAAAAATAAGAAGGCAACAGCATAAATGACAGAGAACACACATTATACTTACACAACTCTTGTTCGCCTATAAAATTTAAAGAAGATATAAACATTGATATTTATATAATACATTTTAAATAAATTACATCTTGCAGGTATATACATGTATATTAGTGAAAAGGGTGAACCTTAAAATACTGCACATTGTTTATACATTAAATACATTTGAAAAAGTAAATATATTTATAACACATCTACACTGGGTTAAGTTCTTTTCTTTTTTGCCAATCATCTTTAGAATTGAGTCGGGTTTCTAAAGCTTCCCGGACTCCAACAGTTCTAATGCGTGTTTTCAATTTTTACCATGCCTGATACTATATGCCTCTTTTGCAAGAGCACTTATACATTCTATCATACAACCGGGTAAATCATCTAGCATTGTAATTTTTCCCCCTATTAATTGGCCTGCTTTTGACATAAATAATTGTTTGTCAGAATGGTGTATAAAACGTATGATCACTGGATCCGGCTGATTTGGGCGATCCGGGCATGGTCGTGAAGGGATCCTAAGTACATTTGCAACTGGAATAGAGTCAACCCTTTGGCTGTCTATACCTCAATCCGTCGTCATAAAATTGTACACGCGATCAACAATATTTTCATCTTTCTGCTGCGATAAACCATACACTAAAACATTGTACTTCCTCTCGTGTTTTTCAAGCAGAATATGTTGCTCTCGTATCTGGTATAATTTCAAGTCAATATCCCTTTTCATACGGTTCAGTGTTTGAGTTTCTAGTACATTTAGTTGCACATCCATTGCTTGCACAACTTTTTCCAACTCCTCATGCTCATGCCGTATTTGTTTGATATCATCTTTTGTTGATTTTAGGTCTGACCTTACTTGACCCAACTCAGACTTAATTTTGTTTGTTACCTGCGCAAAATTGATCTCTATTGCGTCTAGTTTATTAGAAAATGTATTCATCTTAACTGTCTAGTCCCATAATGAGCGTTTTTAAATCGGCAGTTGCCTCAACAGTCTCCATATCTAAATATAAACACCGCCACAACTCAGAACAAGTAGACTGACTTGACTAGAATCAATTTTTTATGCGAATTTCAAACAGATTCCATATTTTCATGTGTAGTGAAGTCTTAAACTCCCAAAATGTCTACAATTACTCCATATTCACTTTTATTTCTATGCTTGGAGTGGATATTAACATAAAAAACCTACTATCGAATTTTTTCCATAGGCGCAGCCATTCTAGGGGAGATAATTTCTTTTTGATTTGAAGAATATTTTTTGTTGCAAATGTTATTAAATGATGTGTGACATTTGTTGAAAATAAATTAATTTGTTGATGAAAAAAATATCCAGACAAAATAGCCCAAGCACCTTCCCACTGAAAATCAAATGGTCGTCTTTCTTCGTTGTGACTGTCTGAAGTATTTCTACATCAACGAGTGACCTCCCTAATACTTTTATAAAGCCGACCTTTTTCAATCCAATCAATCGCTCATACAATCATTTAAACGACGCAGCACGTTAAGAAATGAAGTATCAGTCGATCGCGTGGGCGGTGAAAGTGTCTTGTAACATCTCTGACTTCCACATGTGTTTTATGTTTACCAAAACAGATAGAATTTGGTAGCATAGATTTTGGTACACTTTTCTACTGGAAATTGTAAAATATCTAAATGCATGCTTTACATGTAACATTGTTCCTATGGTACAGTGAAATTCCGATTAATAAATGATGTAATACTTCTTATCTTTAGGAACGGTAGCGAATAAGCAATTCTGTATCCTACAAGTTAAACAGGTCCATTGTTATTTTCTCTCAATTTTTTGGGACAACCGGAATCGAAAAGTCTAAAAATACAAGAGACTGTTGTATTTACTCCAGAATGAAGACTCATTCTTTAGCATCCATAACAATCGCAGTATAGGAACCTGCATGCCTAAAATTTCTGATTTAAGTTCCTGAAATATTTGTTTTACGTTTCTTCTGTATGCTGTTCAACTTTCTATTAAAAACACGAATAAACATACACGTCCGACGTCCGGTAAGCATTGAACATATTTTCATGTTCAGAAGTATATTTTTTTTTGTTTTACATGTTTACAAAATATGAATGACTGATTAATGTATAGGGGGTGACGTTTATTAGAAGAAATATGTATTTACAAATGTAAATATCTGCAAGAATATTCGGCCATTCAACAGGAAAAGACCAATTTCTTTGCTCAAATATGTCTTTGTGTGTCAATGGGTTAATCTTTCAAAGGGTCAGCAACATATTCACTAGAGAATAGCCTTCTGTGCTGTTTTTTTATGGTAAGAATATCCATTTAGCAAAAAGTTCGACTGTATTCTGTTAAAAAGTGTGCTGTATGTCTGTTTACTGTTGCAACTGTAAGCTTATTTTTTTATATTATATTAATATAGCAAGAATCTTAGCAATGCAGCTACCTATATAATCAAAATTTTGTATGAAAAAGAGACGTATCTTTCACGTCGTCACAAGAAATTTAATGGTTGCATGTTAAGTTTTCCACGAAAAACAGCCAAATAATTAACTTTATAATTCAATGTAGTGGCATTAAAAACTGGAAATTTCAGTTGGACAATATCTTAGAATATTGATACACACACTATGTTAAATATGAACCCCTTTCAAATGATAAAATATTTTATTTTCTCATCAAAAATTCAGAAAAGGCTTAATTTACCTGTTAATTATTCAAAAAAACGACAAAAAGGCTACAGATAAGAACGTCAATAAGATATTTCAGGCGCACAGGTTCCTATACTGTACCAGTGAGTGTGATAAACGGCTGATTCGTTGGTAAAATATGCGAAATTGTGTCGTGTTTCGATATGCGTGCGATATAAATTCATCCTCATTCTTTGTCATCTATGAATTTAGCTGTCTGATTCTAGAAATATTGATCTTTGTCTTATCGTTCGCCTTGGAGATATTGTCTTTCACAACCGTTATTTTCTGATGTCTTGTCGATTATTATGTCAACATAATGTAGATTTACAAAATAAAATTATTTCATCACCATGTTAAATAAATACTTTTTGTTACAGATCTTACCTGTGATCCTCTTTGCAGTGATGACGGTGTACTTTCCATTTCCAGTTGCTCATTAAATTTTCGGTTTGGATCAACTTGTTCATTGAGATGCTCTCATGGCTACGAACTTATCGGTGATGCTCATGTTACCTGCGAGAAAGATCAAAATGACGACTTTAAAGCATTTTGGAACTGGAAAAATAATATACGATCGTACTGCACGAAATTAGGTAAATATTTTATGAATTCTTCCTTTACATAATAGTTTATATTTGGCATCAGGCATGAGATAATAATTGATTCAAATATTAAGATGCATCGGGATTAATGAAGGTTTATTCCTTTTCAGAATTGCTCTTTAAAAATTTCCTGTCACTCATGTTTACAGATCTTAATTTAATTTGCCTTCTATGGTGTGAGGTTTCTCACTACGGTGAGGGCCGCACGGTGACCCCAAGATGCTTTATTTGAGTCTTTCTAACCTGGAGAAGGGATGTTGTTTCCTTGACACTTACCTCATATCCATTCTTTTTCATATAGATAGCCCTTTTAGTGTGGTTATTATTGTCAAATGGAACGCATTTTGAAAAGAATGATTGACAATATTTTGATAAGTACCAAAGAAGTCACCCAAACAGTTTGGCAACTTACTGATTTTGCTTTGTTTCTTATTATCAAGTCTTCTAATCAAAGTGCTCAGAATTGGATGAAATTTAACAGGAATGTTGCCTTATATGTATAGGATGTTTTGTCTCCAAGGCTTCAAAATGCCTGCCATTGTCATCGAAAGGCAAAAGGGTAGGAAGTTGATCAAATTTTACACAACAGTTATTAAGAATATTTAGATTTTGTTTCCAGATATGGGAGACTACTTGTGTTTCCATCCAAACCCAATTAATACTAGTTACTTTTCTTTTTCTTCCGTTTTCCGTCGCAGAATTGTACCGATAATTTCTCGGACACATATCAATTGAACTTCATGAAACTTCATAGGATGATAGATATGGATTCAAAGTTGTTTCCAAAGGTAGATAGACACTGTTGTGCTGCCCAAATCAATCGCGCATTTAGAAAAAAACGAGTCAGATACGGGTAAGGTTTGATTTTTGGGTCGGAACACCGATTTAACAACTTTTTCTTTGTGACGTCATAATTGAATGTCAAATGTGAAACGTCATATTTTGCCCAAGTTGCCGCGAATTAGCTCCCTTGTCTCGTCAATAATGTTTAATCCGGACACTTTGTAAAATATCTGACCCATACTTTTCATTACATGTTTCGGGTTGGTAAGATTTGTTCTTCAATTGTTCCGACGAAATCTTGTGGATATAATATTTGTGTCTATCTACCTTGAAGTCTTCGAATTTTCTAAATGGAAACTGTTAGAAATGCGGGATAATCAAAGCGCTAAGAAATGGTTGAAATTTTACAAAGGGTTGCTTAAATTTATTTCTGGTCACCAAGACTTCAAAGTGATTGCCATTGTCGTGGAAATGGATGAAAAGGCGTGAATATTCAAAGCTCTCAGATTTTGATGAAATTTAACATGCTGATTGTTTTTAATTTGTGGATTTCATTTCTAGCCTTTCTAATAAGGCAGTTCGTTTGAGAGACTTCTTATGTTTGCATCCAAACACAATTAATATAAACGAAGTTTGTGGAGACTTGCTGCTTTTGCTTCGTTTCTCATTAAGCCTCCCAAACGCAGTTGGAAGACTTATTGTTTCTGTTGCGTTTCTTCTTATCAAGTCTCTCAAACGAAGTTTTGACGGTTTTTCTTTTGTTGCGTTTCTTATTTATATCATTATGTCGCCCAAGACGATGTCGATGAGACATACTGTTTTTGTTCCGTTTCTTTGTTATTAAGTCTCCCCAAAGAAGTTAGGAGACTTATTGTTAAGACTCCCTAACGAAGTTGAGAGACTGATTGTTTTTGTTTTTGTTTCATTTCTTATTATTAAGTCTCCCAACCGAAGTTTAGGGAGACTAATCAATTCTAATTATTGTTCTTCTTCTCGTGCTTCCGCCAACATTTGTCCACCAATTTTTCTCAGAGACTATTAATCGGATCTTGACCAATTTACCAGACTTATTGCTTTTGCTATGTTTCTTGTTATTATTATTATTTTTCTTCCACTTTCAACTCCGGCTTTATGCGAAGCAGATTTCGTAAACCATTACACCTGGGACTTTAAAACTAAGTAGGATTTTTTTTTTCGAAATAGTATCCATTAAGGGTACATTTGGAATGCTTAAAAAGGGGTGAGGTCTTCAATAGTAACCCTATGACATTGTGAATGTTTTCCAATGTTGTTTTTAACTTTCTTTGAAATGTTTTTGTTTGTAGTGTTGTACCTGAAAATAATGGGTCGCTAGTGAAGAGAAATATTAAATGTTTAAATAAGCATTGATTTGGAGATAGAAAACATTTTTTGCCTAAGCAAAAAAATAATGCATCAACAAGATAACTAAAATGTCAGATAATTTAAATGTTTAAAAAAATATTCGATAATTACTTAGATTAGACAGGGCTGGGAAAAGTGGGTACAATGGCTATAAAACCCCTTTGGGACCCCATTTTAAGCCAATTTTAGGTCTTATACTTTAAATGTGATTTATACGTAAAGAGGAATTATTTACCATTTTTTTTTTTAAATTTGACTTCATATGCAAAAGTGTAATAGTTCATAACAAAAGCGTATTTTGTTGTAAAATACATATATTTCAAACTTACAGTTTTTTATGCGACTGCAAAAATTTTGCGGTCGTATTATGGTATGGCGCTGGCGTCGGCGTCGGCGTCTGTGGACAGCATAACTTTAGTTCTAGTGGACGGATTGTAATCAAATTTAAGTATGATGTTTCTTGGCACATGCTTAAGCCCGGGTTTTAATTTCAAGTTCCCTGCCCCGCCTGTTTCAGAAAACGGGGCAAAAAAAGGGGCCAAAAAGGGGTTAAATTAGGTATTTTCGTGTCTGTGGACAGCAGTTCTAGTAGACGGATTGTTTTTAAATTTTAGTATGATGTTTCTTGGCACATTCTTGAGAACCGTTTTTATACGACCGCAAAAATTTTGCGGTCGTATTATGTTATGGCGCAGTCGTCGGCGTCGGCGTCGGCTTCTGTGGCCAGCATAACTTTGTTTCTAGGGGACGGATCATCTTCAAATTTCAGTATGTGGTTTCTTGGCATAATGGCTATCCCGGGTTTTAATTTCGGGTTTAAGGCCCCACCCGTTTCAGAAAAATGGGCCAAAAAGGGGTAAAATTGGGTATTTTTGTGTCTGTGGACAGCATAACTTTGGTTCCAGTGAACAGATCATTTTCAAATTTTAGTATGATGTTTCTTGGCACATGCTTTAGCCCAGGCTGTAATTTTATGTTCCTGGTCCCGCCCGTTTTAGAAAAAGGGGCCAAAAGGGGTTAAATTGGTTGTTTTCACATATTTGACTGTAGAATCTTTATTATTTATCGGATTTTGATGGGGTTTCTTTCAGTAAACTCCTTAGAAAATTTCCAATCTGAAATTTGCCAACGGATTTCACGTGGCATGTACCGTTCACGAGATAAATGGGGCCCAAAAGGGGCGAATTTCAAAAATTTCATTTTTTTATTTTTAGTCCGATTTTGATGCAATTTTTTCCAAAGGATTCCTAATGAAAAATTATCGAGCGCTCTACTATTAGATTTTTGGTAACTTATTTCCTTACCCAGCTATGAGGGGCCGAAGGGGCCAAAATCGTAAATTTACAGATAACCAAAAAATTTTTCATCGGATTTCGATGCGATTTTTTTCTTTGGATTCCTCTTGATGTAAGCTTTCAGTATTATATCAAAGGATTTGGCGTAGCTCTTACCGTTTCCGAGCTATGAGGGGCTGAAGGGGCCAAAATTGTAAATTTACAGATAACCTAAAATTTTTATTTTTTGTCAGATGTCGATGGGATTTTTTTCTTTGGATTCCTCTTGATGTAAGCTTTCAGTAGTATGTCAACAGATTTGGTGTAGCTGTTACCGTTTCGGAGCTATGAGGGGCTGAAAGGGGCCAAAATTTTAAAGTTACAGATAACCTAAAATTTTTATTTTTCATCGAATTTCGATGGGATTTTATTCTTTGATTCCTCTTTATGTAAGCTTTCAGTTATATGTCAGCGGATTTGGCGTAGCTCTTACCCTTTTCCGAGTATGAGGGGCCGAAGGGGGCCAAAATCGTAAATTTACAGATAACCTAAAAAATTTATTTTTCGTCGGATTTCGATGGGATTTTTTTCTTTGGATTCTACTTGATGTAAGCTTTCAGTAGTATTCAACGGATCTGACATAGCTCTTGCCGTTCCCGAGCTATGAGGGGCCGAAGGGTGCCAAAATCGTAAATTTACAGATTACCTTAAATTTTTATTTTTCATCGCATTTCGATGGGATTTTTTTCTTTTGATTCCTCTTGATATAAGCTTTCAGCATCATGTCAATGGATTGGGCATAGCTCTTACAGTTTCTGAGCTATAGAGGGTCAAAGAGGAATCATGAGGAGTCATAAGGGCTAATTTTTATCTTCCCTGGATTGTGTCCAGCTAATTACTTGGTCAATCGCCTCATTGCGTCCATCTAATTATTGTGTCAAGCTCTTTCCTATGTCCATACTCACTTTAAATTACACTTTTTCAAATTTCAGTGGACGACATGCTGCGGTCGTATCATGCTGCGCTCGGCGTAGCCCTTTATTTCATTTAGTTTGTAGCCCTACCCATTTTAGAATTAGGAGCCAAAAAGGGTTAAATTGGGTGTTTTCATATATTTGACTGTAGTATGTTTAGTATTTATCAGATTTTGATGGCGTTTCTTTCAGTGTACTCCGTAGAAAATTTCCAATCTGTAGTATGCCAACCGATTTCATGTGGCATATACCGTTCACGAGATAAATGGGGTCCAAAAGTGGCGTATTTCTAAAAATTTATTTTTTTCTATTTTTAGTCCGATTTTGATGCAGTTTTTTGCAATGGATTCATTAGGACAAATTAACATAGCCTTGTACCATCAGATTTTGTATAACTTGTATCCAATCCAAGCTATGATGGGCCCAAACAGGACCAAAATTGCAAACATGCGGATTACTAAAATTTCTATTATTCATCTGATTTCAATGGGATTTTTTCTTTAGATTCCTCTCATTGTAGGCTTTCAGTAATATGTCAACAGATTTGGCACAGCTCTTACTGTTTCTGAGCTATAAGGGGTCAAAGGGGCCAAAATTGCAATTATCAGAAATATGTGAAATCTTTATTTTCATATTTTGAAGGGATTTTTTCTTTGGATCCTCTCATTGTAAGCTTTCAACAATATGGCAACATATATGGCGTAGCTATATATGATTTCTGAGCTATAAGGGTTAAAAGGGCCAAAATTGCAATTATTAGAAATATGTGACATCTTTATTTTTCATCAGATTTAATGGGATTTTTTTCTTTGGATTATTTTCATTGTAAGCTTTCGGTAGTATGGCAATAGATTTGCGTCGCTCTTACAGTTCCAAGCTATATGGGATCAAAGAGGCCAAATTTCTATATTTCAAAATATGTCTATTTTTCTTTGGATTTCTCTTGATGTAAGCTTTTAGTGGGTAGTCAGCAGATTTTGCTTAGCTCTTACAATATCCTATGAATAAGGGATTAAAAGGGCTAACTTTATTTTCACTAGTTTGTGTCCAAGTAATTAATGTGTTAATGTCCTTATTGTGTCCAGCAAATTATTGTGTCCACATTCATTTCACTTACACTTGTTCAAATTTCAGTGGTCGACTATGCTGCTGGCATATAATGCTGCGCTCAGCGTAGCCCTTTATTAAACCTTGTGTTGCATAATCTTGATTTCAAATTGCTATGTAATATATTATAGTACCCCTGAGAAATTGACCTATGCCTCATGCTTCTTGATATTGATGTGACCTGCACCACCACGTTTACTTGAGAGCCACATTCTTTGTCAGGTATAACATTGTGCACACAATAATTAGAGAGTATCATAGAAGAAGTATTGTGGCAAAGTTTGGTTCCAATTGGTCTGTTAGTTTTAGAGGAAAACCTGAAGGTCCAGTGTTAAAAAGATATTTCTGCTTGTGGCCAGCTTGGATGAGGTATGAACATAATCAACATTATTTTCAAGTAGACTCCTTAGAATCTGACCTGTATCGCTTAAAAAGGCAATGCTTATGTATAATTGCGTGGATTAAAAGCTACCCTTTAATGGGCTCACTAGAAACATAAGCAGAATACAAGTCTTTAAAAATTTCATTTCACACTTTGAATGGAGATAAAAAAATCTTCTTTTACGACTTTGTCAGAGAATAAGTTGTCCAAAGGTTTTGCCTTTGTTTAATGACGGATTAGAATTACATCAGCAATTTTTAAAGAGCTTTTGTGGCTTAAGAGATTTTTAGTTCACCTGGCTACAGCCGGGTTAAGCTTTTGCCATTACTTGGCGTCGGTCATCCTTCGTCTATCCGTTGCAAACTTTTTTTCAAAAATCTTATCCTCTGGAATTACTTGGACTTTTTTAAACCAAAGTTAGACTAAATCTTCGCAAGGGTATTAAGTTTAAAAAATATGTTAAGTAAGCCCGAAAACAATACAACATGGCGGCTGTTACTTAAAATAAAGCAAAGGGATAAATTACTGTTTTTGGCAAATAAATAAAAAAACGTCGATATCAAACACGTCAAAGTCTGATGAAATAGAAATAATCAACATGACAAGATCTACACACCCTGCTGTTTTGAAGAAAAGCTGATGACACATTTTTGGGTTATTGTACTTTTTCCTTATCATTATCAAAATTTTTATATGTTTTTTTAATTAAAAAAAAAACTCTTACAGATAGAGGTTAAGTTTAAATTGCAAAAATGTTCAGCATAAAAAGGTCTACCCAGATGGCAATTTTGAAGAATTTTAAAATTTACATATAGGAGTTATTGCCCTTTATTGATCCAATTTTTGGTGATTTTATATATTTCGTCTTATATTTCCAAAAATTGGAGACAGAGACAGAGTTTAAAAGCAAATTGTTGAGCATATCAAGATCTACGTACATGGCAATTGGGAAGAAAATCCGTATTCACACATTTGTATTTTGGAGTAATTGACATTTATTGGTCAAATTTTTCATGATTTTATATATTACGTCGTATCTTAAAAAACTGTTTGAGATACAGGTGACGTTTTTATTGCAAAAATTATCAGTATATCAAGGTCTATCGAAATGGTAGTTTGGATATACCCCTATGGACGTTATTTCCATTTATTGGTCAAATAATCTGTGGTATCATATATTTCATTTCAAAAACAGTTTGAGATAGAGTTTAAATTTTAATTGCAAAAACTGCAAAAACTGTTAAGAGTATCAAGATCTACCCGCATGGCAATTTTGAAGAAAATCTTAATGCTCATAAGGAGTTAAATTATATTTGTAAAAACGATTTGAGGAAGATTCAAGTGAAAACTGCAAAAATGTTCAGTATGTCAATGATTGCATTTTATTGAACGTAGTCAAGTTGCCCAACCTCATCGAAGATGGCCGCCAGTAGGGTATGAAGTTTAACATTGGACTCTAATAGAGAACGTATAAAAAGATCCCCTTCTCTGAAACTACTCGGCCAATTTAAACCAAGCTTAGTCATAATAGTCCTTAGTTGGTCCCTTAATAAAAATAGTAAATATTTATCCCATACAAAGTTGGCCCCCTTCAAAACTCTTTATGGCAAGTCCGCACAATATCTAAGATGGCCACCAACCGGGAATATAGTTTTACGTTGGTTCCTATCAGAAAACTTTCATACACCATATCTTTACAAAATTGTCAATTGGATCCAAGCTTGGCCACAATAGTCCTTTGGTGGTCTTCTTTAAAATTTATGTCTGGCAAGTCTGCACTTCATACAAGATGGTTGGCGTAAATTATCAATCAATTATCCAAGATTGTTTCCAGCGGGGAACATTGGATGCTTTGGAAAAACACCTTTAAAGATGTTCTCCTTTGAAACTTCTAGGGAAATTGGAGTCAAACATTGTTCTTATAGTCCTCACTTTGCTCCTTGTAAAAATGAGCTTGGCAAGACGGCATTACATCCAAGATGGCTGCAAGTGAGAAACATCGTTTAAAAATGGACCATATATTAGATCATTCAAATATCTGCTAACATTGGACCCTACAAGAAAGCATTCAAAGATCTTCTGCTCTGAAAAGACTTGGCCAATTGGAACTTAACTTGTTCAAAATAGTCCTTAGTTGATCACTTAAAAAACATTAAGTTCACATCATCCAAAGTGGACATACATTTGTATACTTCAGCTTTGAAGCAAATAACATCATTGTCTATTAACAGAGTTGAAAACGAAACCTTTTTTATTGATGTTATTTTGACTGTCCGTGTAAGATATGGTCTAGGTGAGCGATACAGGTTCTTGAGAGCCTATTGTTGAATAAAAGGTTTTCAATGGACAATGCTGGACTATGATGTCAAAACCATATCCAGGCTATTGGCGTCTGAGCATATATAGTACAACAAGCAAACAAATACAGATCTATGTAAAAAGTCGAAAAGCAGAATACACTAGAAAAAAAATCAACTAAGATCGGAATATACGTGATGCATAACATCTGAGATGTAAAAAGTATCTTTGTGGGAACTCGTCTTGGCAAATAGGCCTAGTATATCATGTCATTTTCTAAATTGAATCAAACGTATATAAAGGTTAGTGATCGAATGACAAGCAGACTTAAAGAACTAGAACACATGGTATCAGTTTGAAAACAATAGTGATTCGGCAACTATTTTGTTGTTCAATCCTTCATGAAATACAGCTAACAAAACGTGTAATATTCTCCTCAAAATTATATACTGATTGGAAAAGACCGGGCCTGATATGAGTGATGAACTTGATGTTCTTGGAAGTCTCTTGGAAGGCTTATGTGGTTTTATGGTTCACATGCAAGAAAACTATACATTTAATAAGCATTTAATTGACATAGATCTGATTTATAAGTAAGTACCTTACGTTCTGCGTTCTGGACCCGGATTTTGATTTAAAATGATATCTCAATTTTCTAAGCAATAAAATTTTTGTCAGTCGGGACATTTGAAGAACTCGAAACATATGTTCAATTTCCGTTGAAGCTATCTGCTATCAGTTCCTATACATCATGTAATTCGTGTAACCCTTAGGTCAATCCAGTAAAGATGAATCACCCGGAAAGCGATATTTTGTATAACCTAGACGGATGAGTGGCCTCGGGTGCTGGGAAACTTGCACGCAGTGTAGCCAAATGTCACAACTGCGGAGGTTCATGTCCCGTAAAAGGAACTACCAAAATTATGCTGATAAAAATGCAGATAAGATATATATTAATATATGGCATTTTCCATATCAGCACGGTTATCATTCCGAGACTTCCATTAGTCTAAGGCGTGAATGGGAGTCTCGGGATGATAACCGTGCTGATATGGAAAAGGCCATATTTTACGAAAGGATATGGAGTAAATAAACATGAGATCGTAACACATATGTTAACTCCAACTATCCGATGTCTTAATCTGTTTATTACATACTTCCAAGTAAGAAGCCATATAAAGATACTATTTTTCATGATTTTAAAAGGACCCTTTTGAAAAGCCTAGGTTTTACCTGGGCTGAAAAACCATTTAACCGGTCCGATATGGCTTCATGTATTTCAAATTCGGTATGTTTATATAGACTGTTTACTTCCAGCATATTACATATGCAAAACAGAACATATCTGTGCTAAGTATGTAATAAACGTTGATGGATAATTTTATGACGTAAATATCAATAATTCATCAAGCCAAATATAATATCTAAGGATGCCATCAAATGGACAGGAGTAGTGTATAGGGTCACTTTGGGCCCATAAGGCCAATGTTAAAGTTCCCCCAAACTTCCCCCAAACTTCCCTCCGAAATTATCGATCGCCGAGATTAATTAATTATCAATTTTTTTCAGAGCTAGTTCTGTTTGTAATACTGTCACCCTGTTGTATAGTGATATGGAAATTTTAAGATGTCCCTTAGATATATGTGTAGTTTTGATTTACGCTTAAAGCTCGACCTTTTCCCAGATATCCCGCTCATTTTGCCTCATGTCTTCAGCCAAGTCTTCCAGCGTCTTGAACGTAGAGCACCGCAAAAGTAATGCAGCGGTGTGAGAGTGGTGGGACGCGGGAAGATACCTTATACGTATGTAGTATCTGCGGCTTTTTCCCTAAATACCCCGTCTTTATAGTGGCGTTCCATTACTTCGGAAGCTCTTTAAATGTATTTCCTGTTTTTCTGTGTGCTTTTCTATTATTTGAGTTGTCTCCCTTGTTTGTGCTCTAATATTAATCCCAAACCCTTGTGCTGTTTTCTATTGATTTGTATCCCTGTTCTGTTCTGCCTTGTTTTCCAATTGTAACTGTAACTCCCTTTTGTCTCTGTATTTGTACTTCTCTATCGTTATTTTCTTCTTTGAAGGTATTTCATCTTCGTTACTGATAAATAATCAACTAGTTACAAGTATACATATTTTATTTTCCCCGTCATGAAGCAGTCAAGGGTTAGGGAATGGGGACTGGGACTAAAATAATAATAATAAAAAATACAAAATAAAATGCAAAAAAAAATGAATGAAAATTTGTTTCTTAATAGTCTTTTCTTCCCACCGCACAGCGGCTGCAGCAGCAGCAGCAATATTCCCGAGATGAGCACGCGAGCAGCACAAGCAGCGAAATGAGCACACGAGCAGTGAAAACGAGCAGCGAAATGAACACGTTGACATACCCTTAAACATCGAATTTATCGCTCTTCCCACTGCACAGCGGCTGCAGCAGCAGCAGCAGCAGCAGCAATATTCCCGAGGTGAGCACGCGAGCAGCACGAGCAGCCAAATGAGCACGCGAGCATATCCTTAAACAGTGAATATGAAGCTTTTCCCATCGCACAGCGGCTGCAGCAGCAGCAGCAGCAGCAGCAATATTCCCGAGATGAGCACACGAGCAGCGAAATGAGCACACGAGCAGTGAAACGAGCACGCGAGCAGCGACATTCCCAATCTAGCCGTATTTAAAGCTTTGTTCTGTAAATATAGTCATTCGTACTTCGAAGCCAGAGGAAGACGTCTATTATGTATCACTTCGAACCACACGACCAATCGTCACTTCAATCTCGTTCGCCACAAGAATCAGAAACACGATATGAAAGATACATCGCCAACTGAATCGGATACAGAGTCCAACGTATCAGAAGATAGCGATCACGAATCTGTATATATCAACGAGGAAAGTAGCGACTCTAATACAGAAGAGTCCACCGACGAAAGCACTGACGATGAAGATGACCAAGAGTCTCCATGGAAGCTGATAGTGAATCAAACATTTGACAAACTTGAAGCAGAATACACCAAGAAAGTAGAAGAGTTGATGGAAGAAGGACACGACTCCGAAAAGGCTCGTTTAGCCGCATATGAAGACATGAATAAACTTTTTAGAGACCATATGAGAAATCAATACCTGCAAACGGTGTTCTGGATGCAGGATTTCAACAAAGATCCAATTCACAAAAAGATAAGAGAAACAGCCAAACGTTTAAGAGATGAAGAAGACTACGACACCAGGGAATTTTGGCAATATGCAGTGAAGAAAAGAAAATATCTGTTAGATGACGTATTTGACATGTTCGAACCACCCCCAATCGAAGACAGCAACGACTCGATGTAAAGTCACAGAAGAAAAGGGGGTGGGGTAATGCGGCCTATCCTTTAAGATAGCCAGTCACAAGCCTGGATAAACGCAGAGTGCCCCTTTGTTAAAATTCACCAAATGACCCCCCTGTCAAAATTTGGACTAACAATACCATAAGAGATAGGACTCCAATACGTCATACGTTTTCTGGGAATGGCTGGATATTATAGAAAATTTTGTCAAAACTTTTCTTCAATTAGTGAGCCTTTGACTAAACTATTGAGAAAAAATGTAAAGTTTATTTGGTCTAAAAGTTGTGATGAGTCATTTGAAGAACTAAAAGCCATCCTAGAAAGTGCGCCAGTTTTAGCAACACCTAATTTTGATTGTCAATTTAAATTAGCAGTAGATGCCAGTGATGTTGCTGCTGGCGGTGTTTTATTACAAGAAGGTAAAGATGGACTAGACCATCCAATTTGTTATTTTTCAAGAAAATTTAATAAACATCAGAGAAATTACTCCACAAATGAAAAAGAATGTTTGTCTCTGATTTTGGCTTTACAACATTTTGAAATTTATGTTACAGCTTCAGTTCAGCCTATCATTGTATATACTGATCACAACCCTCTTAAATTTATTTATAAAATGAAAGATAAAAATCAAAGACTTTTGAGGTTGAGTTTGACTTTACAATGTTTTAGTCTAGACATAAGACATATTAAAGGAAAAGATAAATTTATTGCAGACGCATTGTCAAGAGTTTGATAAATTTTATAACACCTCATTGTTTATTTTAAATGTTTTTCATTGCATTCAAACATTTTCTTTTGGGGGGAGGTGTTATAGGTAATCAAATGTTGTAAATATTCTATAATACATTGTATTGATTGTTTTTATCTTGTAAGGCCTTAATATGATGTAATTTGTTTGGCCTAGTTATGTAACTTGTTTACAATAAACAATGGTCAAGGTTATTACACCTTAGAACATGTGGAATATTCTAGAATTTAAATTCAGATTTTAACACATAGATTTTTCTAGATGTTTTTCTTACATAATCATTCTAGTCATGTGATTGTCAGTTGATTAGAATGTTCTAGTTAAATCTTGTGGATAGCTTTTTCTAGAAATAATAAATGTATTTATATGAG
Source organism: Modiolus philippinarum (assembly GCA_002080025.1). NCBI lineage: Eukaryota > Metazoa > Mollusca > Bivalvia > Mytilida > Modiolidae > Modiolus > Modiolus philippinarum. Next base: position 131,424 of record MJUU01072278.1, read on the forward strand.
GTAGCCGAAAAGGGTTAAGGCAGTCAGTTTAATAAGTTTATACAGGATTAATTAGTTTATACAGGATTATCACGCACATCTTTCGTATTGGAAATCGACATCAATTATTGTGAATCTATTATCAACTATTTAGTGAGGATTATAAGGAATATTCTATTGGACATTTATTGGTGGAATTAAGTGAACTATTCGTTTGGATTATTACTTGGACTTCATTATTGTCAGATAAGTTATATATTGTATTTAATTTGTAAAATAATTATTTTTCGTCTGATTAAAAGTTAATTTGAGCCAATTTTGTTTTTTCATTATTGCTGGCAATTCATTGGTCATTTCTACCACATAACAGTGTATTTTCCCAAAGGGTACAATGTTAAACTATATTTGGCCCTGACAGCCATGTTTTTGGCAGATCGGAAAAAATTGGGCAATTTTAGTGCTGGAACTTCAAAACATTATTTCTGTAAAGTTTGGGTCAATTCTCTCCAGTAGTGTTAGAGGAGATATTTAAAATGTTCTTCTCCCATAGGGTCAAATGCTAAGCTATGTTGAGCCCTGGCGGCCATGTTTTTTGATGATCTGAAAAATTTAAGTAAAGGACCATACAAACATTATTCCTGTACAGTTTGGTTCAAATTGGTCCAGTGGTTTCTGAGGAGATAGTCAAAAGGTAAAAAGTTTAAGGAGGGACGACGGATGGACGATGAGTGATGGTAAAAGCTCACATGGCCTTCTAGGCCAGCTGAGCTAAAAATGAGTCCAGAAAAATACAAATTACAGTAAAACCTGTCTTATGCGACCTTCCAAGGGATCTCTGAAACTAGAGACTCAGAGACTGAGCCTGTATCGCTCACCTGACAAAATGCTTCTATGCCATGCATGACCAAAAAAGATGTATTTTACCAATTAGGTATAATGTTCTCCATTGGCACAAGTGTATTTTTTCTGATCCTATTGAAATTAGTAATCTTTGCAAAGGACCTTTAACATAATTCCAATACATTTTGTTTAGTTTCAGAGAAGATAATAATAAGTATGGTTTTCACATACCGGGCTACGACGTTATACTATGTTCTGCACTGGAGGCCATGTATTTGTCGGATCGAAAAGAAATGAGAAAATTTTGTAAAGTACCTTCCATACATCATTCCTGTACATTTTGGTTGAATTTGCTTCAGTCCTTTCAGAGGAGAACATGAAAATGTGATTTTCCAATAGGGTCCAATATTAAACCTAAGTTCTGTGCTGGCTGCCATGATTTTTTTTATCAAATTTGAATGTAATGAGCAATCTTTGTTAAGGACGTTTAGTACATAATTCCTCTTAAGTTTGGTTGAATTTGTTTCAGTGAATTCAGAGGAGAAAATGAAAATGTGATTTTTCGCATAGGGTTCAATGTTTAACCTAAGTTCCACCCTGGCAGTCATTTTTTTTTTGTTGGATCAGAACAAAATATGCGATCTTTGGAAAGAACCTTTAGTAAATCATTCCTGTAAAGTTTGGTTGAATTCAATGCTTCAGTGGTTTCAGAAGAGAAGATGAAAATATGATTTTCCCATAGGGTCCAATGTTAAACTATGTTGCATGCTGGCGGCCCTATTTTTTCTCTGATCGGAACAAAATGAGCAATTTTTTGTTAAGGACCTTTAGTACATAATTCCTGTAAAGTTTAGTTGAATTTGCTCCACTGGTTTCAGAGGAGAAGATTAAGATGTGATTTTCCCTTAGGGTTCAATATTAAACCATGTTCCGTGCTGGCGGCCATGTTTTGTGTCCGATTGGAAGGAAATGGGCAATTTTTGTTAAGGACCTTTAGTACATAATTCCTGTAAAGTTTGGTTGAATTTGCCTCAGCTGTTTCAGAGTAGAAGATGAAAATGTGATTTTCCCATAGGGTCCAATGTTGAACCCAAGTTCCTTGCTGGCGGCCATGTTTTTTATCGGATCGGAACGAAATGAGCAAACTTTGTAAAGAGCCTTCCATACATCTTTCCTGTAAAGTTTGGTTTAATTTGCTTCAGTGGTTTCAGAGGAGAAGATGAAAATGTGACTCTCCCATAGGGTCCAATGCTAAACCATGTTCCGTGCTGGAGGCCATGTTTTTCGTCGGATCGGAAGGATATGAGCAATCTTTGTTAAGGACCTTTAGTACATCATTCCTGTAAAGTTTGGTTGAATTTGCTTCAGCTATTTAAGAGCAGAAGTTTTTCCTATAGGGTCCAATGTTAAACCTAAGTTCCGCGCTAGCGGCCATGTTTGTTTTTAATCTCATATAAAAGAAATGAGATATCTTTGTAAAGGACCTTCCATACATCATTCCTGTAAAGTTTGGTTGAATTTGCTTCAGCTGTTTCAGAGCAGAAGATGAAAATGTGATTTTTCCCATAGTTCAAATGTTAAACCTAAGTTCCGCGCTGGCGGCCATGTTTTTTATCAGATCGGAACGAAATGAGCAATCTTTGTAAAGGACCTTTAGTACAACTTTCCTGTAAAGTTTGGTTGAATTTGCTTCAGTGGTTTCAGAGGAGAGGATGATTATGTGAAAAGTTAACGGACGACGGACGGACAACGGATGTTGGAAGACAAGTGATGGCAATAGCTCACACTGGCCCTTCGGGTCAGGTGAGCTAAAAAAGGGCACACAAGGCAGTTGGTCACTGAAAACAAGTCAAATCAATATAACTAGAGGCTCACATGAGCCTGTATTGCTCACCTGGTAACTGGTTTTATTCATTGTCACCAAGAGACCATCCATTAATGGCATTATTATCCATACTATACATCAGTTCACCAGATGTTACAGTTTCTGAGGTACATACTTAAGTCACAAGCTTTGAAGGAAACCACCCAAGGACTGTTGTTACCAAGTTTGGTTCCCATTGGCTCTGTAGTTTCAGAAAAGATCTTTGAATGCATTTCACATAGGGTCACTATGTTACACTATGTTTCCCCCTGGCGGCCATCTTGGATGAGGTATGAACATAAAAATCACAAACTTTAAAGGCGACCACTAATGGACTATTGTAACCAAGTTCGCTTCCTATTGGCTCAATAGCTTTAAAGATCTTTAAATGCATTTCAGAAAGGGTCCTTATGTTAAACCATGTTCTTCGCTGGCGGGCATCTTGGATTAGGTATGAACATAAAAATCACCAACTTTGAAGGGGACCACCAATGGACTATTGTGACCAAGTTTGGTTCCAATTGGCGTGGTAATTTCAGAGAAGAAGATGTTTGAATGCATTTCACATAGGGTCCTTATGTTAGACTATGTTCTTCGCTGGCGGCCATCTTGGATGAGGTATGAACATAAAAATCACAAAGTTTGAAGTGGATCACCAATGGACTATTGTGACCAAGTTCGTTTCCAATTGGCTCGGTAGTTTCAGAGAAAAAGATCTTCGAATGCCTTTTCCATAGGGTCCATTTGTTAAACTATGTTCCCCGCTGGCGGCCATCTTGGATGAGATGCGAACCTGCTGGACATCTATAGAAATTTATTCCTCGATAAGCTTAACACTTTTGCAATTAAAACTTAACCTCTATCACAAATAGTTTTTGAAATAAAAGTAAAAACATATAAAAATCGTGAAAATTCAACAAAGAAGGGGCTATACATCCTATATGGGTCGTCAGATTTTTTTCAAAATTGCAAGACATGTACATCTTATTATGCTGACCATTTTTGCAATTTAAACTTTACACCTATTTTCTATAATTTTCAATATATAAGACAAAAAGTAACAAAAAAATGGAAATTTTGCGGAAAAAGGGCAATAACTCCAAGACCGATTATCGGATATTCTCCAAAATTGCAGGGTGGGTAGATCTCATCATGCTGATCCTTTCTATCCCCATGTCAGATTTTTGATATATGTAACGGTTTTTGAGTTATTTGCAAAAATCAGAAATTTACCCCTATGTTCTATTTTAGTAAGAGCGGCCAAGTTGTTTGGTCTACGGACATAAAAATCATAAACTTTTAAGTGCATACCCTGGTGATGATTCCGGCCAAGTTTGGTTAATATTGGCCCAGTAGTTTCAGAGGAGAAGATCTTTGTATAAAAGTTAACGGACGGACGGACGGACGACAGACGCCGAGTGATGGCAAAAGCTCACATGGCCTTTGGCCAGGTGAGCTAAAAAGCACTAAATTGGGAAAAAGAACCCTTGGTCACATAAGACAGGAGGAGGCTTAATACATGTGATCACTAAGGCAAGTTTGACTGTATTTATATACGAGATGCAAACTATCATTGCCTTTAAGATGTATAATGTACAATGCAATTGCTGACAAAAAGAACTTACTTCACTGCCGTTCTTGTTCTTTTTTTCTTTAACGGGACAGAAAGTTGGGAGAAGACTCCTTTTATATCAAAATATTTTATTGAATACAGTTAATTACTTACCTAATAAAAATGATGAAAACAGGAGGTGGGTTATTCAAAATTCCCTTGATATATTGGATGCGCACAGAATAACTCCAGTCGACAATATGTAACCTATCCAGAGACCTAAAAGTGCTACAATTTATTATTACAGCAGCACATTATAAGTTTCCAGGAAGGATATCATTTTTTTGTACATTCACAGGAAACCACAGGCAGCATACTTTCTTAAAAAAATTCTTGACAAAACGAGACAGTGTAATCACTGATTCATAGCTCTCCGTGTGTGTTTTATAAGTTATAATTTGGTGTGCCAAAATTTTCACAAGGACAATAAAGAGCTACTAACACAGTTCCGCGAGAAAATCAAAATTTATTCCATACACTGCACAATACGGTAGATGTGAACTGTGAAGGTATTGTAGGGGTCCTAACCATAATACAGCTGATTATGTAAGCCTTGGACATAGTGTTCGTACAGCACTAATACAGTATCCTTAGGTACCGTATCAACGGAGGATCCAGTAGGGTTTTGGGACTTCATTTACTTTAGGGATCTAAATATTAGTGTGATGGTGTTTTTGCATTTCCCAAAGCATATTTAGATTAGGGTACACTAATGTAAAGGTTGTGGGTAATGGTAAGGAATAAGGTTAGAGAATCGTGTTCCACTGTTAGTGAAAGGTTAGGGATAGGTAACCAAACTAACAGGGTCCGGTAAAGAAAACTTAGGTCGGTTTTTGGTGGATTCACGGAAACACTTTTTTGCTGGGGAATATCTTTACTGTCGTACAGAATTAGAGAAAGGATGTCAAAGAAAAATCGTTTGAACCCCAATTTTGATTAAAAATTTTATTTGACTGAAGACAGAATACATTATAACGGAAGAACTGAAAGCAGAATTAAAAAAAATGCACTTGATAAATATAATAAATAATACAGAAAATTCTTTAGGAAAAAAAATTATAAATAATACAGTGTGAATGAAAGCAATGGTAAAAGCTGTACACCATCAAATACTATTATAATATATATTATTTACACAACAAAATATTATTACTGCAATGATTATGATAAATATTATAATAAATGTACAATTTTTGTAAGAAATATCAATATGTTATCTAATACTCTTTTGTTGCACAATGATTACATATCTTCAATTTTGTCTCGGGCGGATTTTTGTAGTACATGTACATTGTACTGGGGAATATACTTGTTCCTTTCTATTTTGATTCCCTTGTGTTGATATATAAATAATGAAATTCATGCCAAATCCCATTATTACATAAATTACATACATATGTACAAATGTATACACTTTTCATAAACTGTATTTTGCCAGGATCCAGTTTCGACTGGAAATTTTATATTTGCACAGCGGAGTTTAATTATCATGATGCAACGTTTACTCATTAATCTTAGTAAATATTTTTCCAATTCATATATATAAAATAATATAAATTTTGTGTGACATCTAGGCAAAGTAGGATTAGATTACATCAATTACAATTCAAGAATTTGCAAATAGACAGGAGGGTCTGGAACTGAGACCATCTTTAGCGGGTGGAATATAGTGACCATGGTGTCTGTCTGTCCGTCTGTCCGTCCGCCATAGGGTACATTTGTACCTACATGTACTTTGTGGGGACAACCCCTCCTAGACTCTTGAGGAAATTCACTGAAACTTTCACAGAATGTTCAGTACATGTTGCTTAGGGATAGTCCATAGGGTTAACTTAACTAAAACACCGAGGGTACCCATGAGGTACAATTATGAATAGACCAACAAATTTGGCCTTTCACTTCTAGGAGACTTCTTTAACAATATCTAGAAAAAAAACATATCTTTCAAGTCTAAGAATTGATTTCAATTGTTAAATTGTATGGTAAATCTAAGCTTTACAGCTTTCAAAAACCTTAAATCCATAATTTGGCAAATACAGTAACAATGACACTTTTCACATATATGGTCATATATAGTGTTTTTTCGACCCATTGTGAAGTTGTAAACTACTCCTTTTTTAATTACATGACACTGTATGATTTTATGTGAAAACAAATACATGTTGATAACATTTACTTGTGTAACTAAAGTCTCTCTGAGAAGCCTACATGTATATAGAACACCTAGCATCGCCACATTCAGCCTAGGAAAAAGGGGGTTTAGACATCTTCTTGATACTTTTTGTCTATTTTTGCCTAAATTTTACATAAAAACAGTTTGAAGAAAAAAAGGGGGTTCCAACCCCTGGAATCTCCTCCTAGATCCACAAATGCCTAGAGCACTGCTTTATATTATGACCATGTAGTCCATTTTAAAACAATGAACTTTATCTCATTTAAACATGATAAAGTTTATAAGATATACTTTATATATCTTTTTATATATCTATAGTACAAGTATGATATGTGCATGACTCACAATGGACAGATGTTTTACAGCAGCAGTTTGATTTGACTGGTGGAGTGGTACGATAGATATTTTCTCCAGACAAACTTTTCATTTCTAGTTCTGTGAAAAACCATTTGTTCTAAAACAAGTAGTAAGAAATATTTTTTATTGCAGCATTGCAATGGCAGCCGAGTGAAAGCAAACTTGATCTCGCTTGAGGGGGTGAATATTGTTCATTTCTGGTTGAAGACTCTCAGGCGACATCAAGATGTAGACAGGAATGAAAGCCTTGTCCTCGATAAACTGGAGTTTTCTCTGTATCGTGTGCGTTTTTGACACATGTACATTCAATCCATATCCTTTCATATTTTTCTATTCCATTTTTTTTTCATGATGGGCTGTTCAAGTATTAATCCCTTTTTGGATTCGAACGCAGAGATGTTTTTTTTTTTTAATTAAAAGCTGGTAATATCAAAACATCTCTGGCTTCAAACCCAAAGGGGATTAGTCAAGTGCACTAAGCCAGGAAACAAATCATATTTGTCAACAACTGGAACACCAACTTTTCCTCACGCTGAAAATGAAATGGTTTCTGTTTGATTTAAAAGCTAAAGGGTGTTAGTTGCTTTTTGCTTTATTTCATCAAAGTGAGCTTAAGAAATTACCTGATTTCACCGAATGTTTCCCTTAGATGAAGCTGGACTATGCGTTAGTTTCAAAAGAGTTGCTACTTTTTGTTCCACCATTCGCCTCCCCATCATGCCCATGTCGTCAAGTAAGTTTGTATGAGGACAGAAATGTACATCTTCTATGGCACGAATGGCGATGTAGGCAAGACAACTGGGCTCGTAGGATTTGCGTACAGTTATATGACAAGAGTGAGTTCGCAAAGCAAAATTTGCGTGTGCATTTCAAGTAAAAACGACCACTCTTTAAAAGATTTTCTAGAAATTAGAAATAATTTAATGTTCAGTTGTTTACTTATTGTGATATTTAAATACAGATTAATTTTTTTTTCGCGTCACAATTTATACTATAATATATAGCAAATCTTGACAGTGTGAATTTGTAGACATTGTTAAATCGTTACAAAATGGAAACTGTAGAGCATAAAATTATTTATAATTCACACTAAGAAGCTGTTGGTAAACTTCTTTTCAGCAGTATAAAAATTATACAATTTGAATGAATTCTAGTGAATGTTTCGAACAGTGACCGTTTTTACTTGAAATGCACAGGGCAATTTTGCTTTGCGAACTCCATCATGTCATATTACTGTAGTTGTGTTCCTCGATCATCGTTATATATTTGGATGAGTATTCCTGTGCGTCGATAGCAAAGACCACTTGGTTTTCGTTTTTTTTACTGAAGCATCACTAGAGATGTCAGATTATTAATCTCCTACTCATATTATTAATTTTTAATAATTTGAGTAGGAGAATAACACTGACCCCTGAAGATTAAGACTGACCCGACAAGATTAATAGTTGACCCCCTGAAATTAAGACTGACACACCAAGATTAATAATTGACCCTCTGAAATTAAGAGTGACCCGCCAGGATTAATAATTTGACACTCCAAAATTATCCATCCTAAGAGGATAAGTTTGTTAATCTCAGTGGGTCACTCTTAATTTCAGTGGGTCATTATTAACCTAGTCGGGTCAGTCTTAATCTACGAGGGTAAGTATTATTCTCCTACCCAAATTATTAAAAATTAATAATATGATTCGACTGCCATTTTTAGGGCCAAATATAAAGCCAAAATCGACGTCGGATTCCAGTTCCGTGTTTTGTCACGTGACACCTGTCTGTCTCCTCCTTAAAGTTTTTGTAAAACACTGTTTTGTGATCTATTTTAATATTACTATTATTCCAAAGACAACAAGAATTTGGATTATGTTTATCTTGAAATGCAGACTTTGCTAAAAGATCATTCCATGCGTCAAAAACATCCTGCCAAAAGATATTTTTCAATTTATGGGCAGGACCAATAAGGGATATTTTATTTAAATCAAGTTTTTCTGTAAATGTTAGTAGTTTAGAAAGTTTCGTTTCACAATAAACACGTTAGTTTTAGTGCTTTGATATAAGCAGGAATATTAACCATTTTGAGTCCCCCTAAACAGTATGGTTGTGAAAGAGTTTTTCTTTTCACTTTATCTGGTTTATTATTCCATATAAAGTCAAACAATTTTGCATTTAATTGATGAGTATCTTTAGAGTTTGGGCTAGGTAAAGTTAAAAATAAATGATTTAGTTTAGATATTATCAGACTTTTAATAAGAGTGATTTTTCCAATAGGAGATAGTATTTGATTTGTCCATATCTTTAGTGTATTCTCTATTTTTTTTTAATTTGGAAGAATAGTTTAATTTAATTAGTCCATTTCACTTACGTTAACGGAAAATTCAATACCTAATACAGTAAATCTGCTTGAACCCCATTCCAATCCCCACTTTGCACATATTGTATTTTGACTGTATCTATTTTTCTCAATCCACACCACTTTAGTTTTTTTCTAAATTTATATTCAGGCCTGACATGTCAGCATACCTTTGCAGAGTACGGAGGGATGCGTCTAATGAATCTGGTGATCCATCAAGAATTAAAGATGTGTCATCAGCATATTGCGAGATAAGATAATCTGAATCGTCAGTTGTTTTACCTTTAATGTCTTTATTATTGCGAACCATAATTCCTAATATTTCGGCACATAAAAGAAAAATTTATGGTGATAAAAGGTCCCCTTGTCTACACCCCCGTTGTACTTCAAAAAAGTCTGAGCGAAAGCAATTTTGGGTTACTGATGATTTAATATAAGTGTAAAAGGTTTTTATCCAATTTTTAATTGAAATCCCGAAATTAAAATAGTCAAGAACTTTATCAATAAATTTCCACGATATTGAATCAAAAGCCTTTTCAAAATCAATGAGGAGAAGAATGCCTGGAATATCTTGATCTTCGGTATATTTCAGTATATCATATATTAGTCTTGTATTTTCCCCAATATAACGACCAGGAATTAAACCTGTTTGGTCACTGTTAATTATGTTGGGGAGGACAGATTTTATTCGTTCTGCAATACAACTAGAGGCTAATTTATAAACCGTATTGAGGAGACTAATAGGACGCCAGTTTTTAAGAAATTGTCTTAGTTTATCACATTTAGGAATACGTGTTATTATTCCCTGTTTTTGTGTAATTGACATTTCACCATTTTGAAAACCAAAATTAACAGATCGAAGAACAAATTTACCAATATCAATCCAAAAATATGAAAAACTCACTTGTATAACCATCTGATCCTGAACTTTTCCCTGTTTTCATTCTCTTAATAGCACTAGTTAATTCTGAAAAAGAAATTTCCCCTTCCAATGTTTCTTTCTGTGTATCATTTAACTTTGGAATATCATGAAATGGAACATCTCTAATGAGATCAATATCATTTAGACTTTCTTTTTTAGTATACAGATTTTGATAAAAACTTTTTGCCTCACTAAGAATTTGGTCTTGGTCTGTGATCACTTCCCCAGTAGAGCTTATAAGTTTTGGTATAATTTTATTTACAAAATTTTTTGCTTCAAGGTTTAAAAAGAATTTTGTTGGTTTTTCCCCTTCTTCGGCAAATTGTGTTTTTGATCTAACATACTGTCCCTTCATTTTCTCTTGACGTAATATTTTTAGTTCAGATCTCTTCATTTCTAGACGTTCAACATTGTCTATAATATTCATTTCTAACTGCCTTATGTCTTCAATTAAACATCTTTCCTGTTTATTTTTTTTCTTTTTTACGATAACTTGCATATGAAATTGATTTTCCCCTTATATCTTATAATAAAGTTTCTATAAAAAGTTGATCATTTCTAGAAAATTGAATCTCATTGTTGTCCAATTCATTCAATTTTTTTCTGTTATATACTAGTAAAGCATATTGTTCTTTTATCTGCTTTATAGTTTTTTTACTAATTTTACATATTCTGGATCATATAAAAGAGAATTATTGAATTTCCAAAGACCTTTTCCAATTTTGAATTCTTGAAGTTTAAACTGCAGCAGTACTGGGGAGTGATCAGATCTATAACTTGCTAAAATTTTAACATCTTGTATGAAATGATAAAAATTTTGTGAAACTAAATAAAAATCAAGTCTGGCCTGTTTAATGGGATTACTTTTCCTCCATGTAAAGCGTTTTAGATTTGGATTTAGTTCTCTAAAAGGATGAATGAGATTATATACTTCGTTTAGGTCCAACAGCTTTTCTTTCGATTTTGGGTTATTAATATTGCAATAATTTGAAGTATCTAGAGACTGATTTTGTACCAAATTAAAATCTCCAGTTCTCAGAACAGTCTGATTGTCAAAATTTTCAATCACTTCCGTTACTTTAATGAAGAATTCTGGTGAATCTTAATTTGGACCATAAAGATTGATAATAGATATTCTCTTTCCTTCAATTTCAATATCTATACATAGTAAATTGCCATTATTATCCTTCATGGTTCTATGTATTTTATATTCAAAATTATTAGTAAATAAAAAAATACCCCCCTTTGATTTGATGAAAAGGAATTTAATATGCATTCTCCTCACCATTCTCTTTTAATGATCGGCTCATCTATTTCAGTAAAATGTGTAACTTGAAGACAATAAATATTACATGACTTGGATTTCAGATAATCAAACACTTCCCTCCGCTTTTCTGGTGAATTCTTTCTTGACAGTTGTAAGACACTATTTGACAGTTGTAAGACACTATTTGTAGAAAATTGCTAGTCATTTAAAAAGACTTATTGAAAAAAATATAAGAACATTTATTTTGCAATTATTCAATGGCCAATGTACAGTGGGCTATAATAAATGATTTATGGCAGTGTGTACCTTGAGCAATAACAAATAATGGCAGCGTGTACATTTACTTAGTACATGGATATAAACGTCACTATTTGTAGAATATTGCTAGTCATTTAAAAAGACTTATTGAAAAAAAATATAAGTAAATTAACACAGATATACATATATTTAACAAAATATCAATTTTATGTCTTACAACTGTCATTAAGTAAATACTGCTTATTTTTATAACCAAAATTTACCTTAAACCATAACAATATCTGATGACGATACTCTGCCAATACCTTTTCTATAATGGAATAAAAATCAAAATGCAAACAATGAAACATGATTGTAAATGTCAATTCTAAAAAAAACTAATGATAATTATCACCTAACTGGGAAATATCCACTAAATTTTCAAAAAATAAATTGGAAAGTAAACAAATCAGACTAATTTTGATAACATTAGTTTTATAAATAGTCCAAATCATAATACACACAGGGTCAAAAACAAGATCATATTGTATATTGCATAATGATTAGTTCTGCTTTATACCCATGTACTAAGTAAATGTACACGCTGTCATTATTTGTTATTGCTCACTGTACACACTGCCATATATCATTTATTATAGCCTAATGTACATTGGCCATTGAATAAAAACTGTACTAACTAGGCATGGTGATCAACACAAACCTATAAATTTATATTGCAAAATAAATTAAATGCAAGGATAAAGTAGAGAAAACGAGCTTAAATAAATTATAAAAGGGTCATAAATCTTTTGAAAAACTCTCAAACAATCTGAAAAGGGGGGGGATTGTAGTTACTGTGAAGAACATGCTGTACATTCTGACATCATAACATACATAACTGCTAGCATTATGGTTAAACAAACCTCTGGAGTTTGGTTATTTGGTACAATCGGAACAAAATTGTAAGACAAATAGAGCCCTAAGAATTTGTGAGAGACATATTGACACCGGACAGACAGTCAGACATCAAACGATCAAAACGTCTTCCACATAAGAAATGAAGAAGCGGGGCAAAAAATATTAAACATTATTATAATAAACATAGTATCACAGTAATAATATTTACTAAATACTTCACTATAACATTCATTGTAAAATCATGGCTTAGCATGGTTCCTTGAATGTAAAATTATGCTCACTTTGTTCACTTAAATGTAAAACGAAGCTCACTTTAACATGTTTAAGCATTATTTATATATATATATATATATTTTTGTAACAAATATTTTTTTTTACATTAAATCTTTAGATTACAAATATTGTCATTAAGCATGAAAGTGCCATATCAACATATATACAAAATGTAGATACAATAATGGATATATGAGATAAGTATTGATGCTTTACGTCCTTATGTATGAGTATATGCCAGAATTATAAGTTAACCAAGACATGAAATTAATGCCAAAATTACATGTCAGATAGGAAGACTGACATTGTATCCAAACCTCGATAGCAGAGAGACCAAATATATGACAGATAGGTTCTACAGGTGCTTAGTAATATATATGCATGTTAAACGACAAACAAAATCGTAGACCAATAAGAAAAGCTCAAGCTATCAACATGTATCAGTCGAACTTCTAACTACAAGTAGATTTAACAATAACTAAGAATGGTGTTACAATTGCCTATCAATAAAAACAGAACAGTCACTTGACAAGAATATTGAATTCAAGGAGATAATATACTGGTATCAGACTGGTATATATTTATCTAGATCCATCAATAAAAACAAAACGGGGCTCTGTAATAAGTCTACATATATTTCCGCGACTCAGAAACAAACTCCTGTCACAGATTTGACAAATTCACTGAACCATACAATTGGGGTCTTAACTAAACGACCTCAAGGTATCTCACCAAAGCATACTATGTTTAATGCATCCACTAAATAAAGACAAAATTTATCAAAGAGATGTTGGTTTTAAAGTAGATATTATAAATCATAAGAGATGAACTTAAATGTGAAACCATGTCACAGTATTGATAAATCAAATATTGAAAACAAGATATCGATCAACTAATTCTTAAATAAAGGATTATTGGAAATTTTGATCATTGACTGTCTATCATGTCTATACACCAAATACATTGGGAATGATTGATAAACCTGTAAAATTTTAATGTATATCTTATGCTTCTAAAAAAATATGCCTCCATGTTATAGTGCATGATCTAAATATAGTATGACAAAAGAAACATATCATTAAGCAAAAGCAAAAGAGCAAGCAAAGCAAATATGTTTCATGCATTATGGCGAGGAAAAAAATATATATAGCAGCAATTGAGCGAAATGTCGCAAAAGAAAATAAATACAAAGCAAAACACACAGGAAGCACAAATAAAATAAAAAGCAAAACACGATGGAAGCAAAAATAAAAATAAGAAGCAAAACATAAGAATATGCATGTAAACAAATAAGCAGAAACATAAATTTAGCAAAAACACACTTTATATACTTTTTATAAATTCGTAGTTTATATCCTAAATATATACTGGTTGACATATAATTGGAACAAAAATAAACACATCATTTCCTAAAATATGTTATGCTCTTTATACCCTTCACCTAATACGAATTTTTCTAATGAATCCGTACGAATTATTAATTAGTTGTAATAGTCGTGAGATTTCATGTAATAATAGCATTCTACTAAAATAAATGCTAAATTGGGAATACACAAAAAACTAGAAAAAACTGTGAGAAAAGCTCACTAATATATACCCCCGCTCCCCCATTTCACTCCAGAAGTAAATCAAGTCAAAACAAATTTTTGAATAGCTGGTGCACAATGGCAATATCTACTGAACATTCTGTGAAATTTTCATTGGATTTCATGCAGTCGTCAAGGAAGAGTGGTCGCCACAAAGTATGTACCCCTTTTTGCGGACAAATAACGAAGGGAGGGACAGATGGACGAACGGACGAACTGACACCATGATCACTATATACCGCCCGCTAAAGCGGGGTATAAAACAACGGTGTTGTCAAACTCTTCCGCAAGAAAGAAGTTATGTCAGTTGCCTATCTTTTATTCTTTCATCTGTAGTAGTTGGAGAAGAATTCGGAAAAAATATTTTGTAAAATAATGAAGCTTTTTTTTCTAGTAGAATTATCTCGCCTTTTATATTTATAGATAATATGGACTTCAAGTTATACTTATAAATAGTGCTTTGCGGCTAAATCATTACCTTTATTAAACACTCGTAAAACAATAGCAATTTTTGCTAAAAATGTATAAGCTAGAAGCTGGGATAAATTACTAAATTGCAATAACGTTTGTAGTTTGCTTTGTTATCGGAAATGCACAGTTTTACAATATCAGAGACTTGATTTTGAATTTTCCCGAAAACTTTACAAAACGTTGCAAAATTTTAAATTTGAAAATACCAAACTGATAAAAGATAGAAAAACTAACATATTTTCTCTTCTACTAACTAGTAATAATTAAGCTCCAATCTGGTTGATGCATCATTAAACCTGGTTTAACCCACCATTTTATTTATAAAATGCCCGTTCCAAGTCGGGAATATGACGGCTTGCCAAAAATGTTCTGTGTTGGATTGTGTTTCCCTGATTTAGTCGAATGTTATACGGATTTTCCTTACTGGTCTCTTCCTTTGATCGTTTCGGACTTTTATTGTCACTTTCATTCATGCTGAATGGATTATATGTGACTTTTTTGAGATTCTTGAGAAAAAAATCAAATCTGAAGACTATATGTAATAACAAAACTAGGAATATATATCATTGAAGAGTAGCAGTAAAGTGCAAATATTATTTCAGTGGATGGCCATTTTAATAGCATGGTTCAATTCAGTGAAGATTGAATCAAAGAAAGTTGATCTGTCGTTATACATTGCCTTGATTTGTTCACCAAAACACATGCTTGATTTCAGTGGCTGCAGGGTAAAATGAGGAATAGAATGTTCCTAGTGCAAACACAAAGGACTAAAAAAAATTTGAATAACCTTGTTTTAAATCTAACGTTTAAGAAAAGTTTCTGTGGATATGAAAACAAAGAAATTACCTCTGAAAAAAATAAAACGAAATGTGTAAATCTCGATGTAAATGGTAAAGATATTTAAAATTGAACGTGTCAGTACTATCTGCGCATAAATCTACACAGTCCTTAAACTTACACCGGAAAATGAGCACTGTAAAACAACCAGCTATAACTGAGCATATAATGGTAAATGAGACAAACCAGACAACTTTGTAATATGGTGTTGTGGGATGCTTTTCCAGAACTATCGGAATACTACTTCATGTATACCGACTTAGTCAATTTTCAATTTGTCCGTCGCAAATTCTGTCAAGCCTTTCTCTGCAATGGTAAAAACGTTGTGAGAGGCTTTCTATATTTATGCCATATTGTGGGATGCATTGTCAGACAAGTCCGATTACTACTTCCTGACTACTTCCGATTACTATACCCTTATCAATTTTTAGCCATTTCGACCGTCCGGCACAACATTTGTCACGCTTTTCTCTGCAATGGTAAATGATACAAATTTGAAGCTTCGTTAGAAGCTTTGTATAGTCACGCCTTATTGTGGGATGCATTGTCAGACATGTCCGATTACTACTTTCTGTTTTTGTCAAGCTTAACTCGATAATGGTAAATGATACAGATTTGAAGCTTCGTTAGAAGCTTTGTATATTCATGCCATATTTTGCGATGCATTATCAGACAGGTCAGGTTATTACCTCTGCTAACCGACTTGGCAAATTGTCGGTCATTTCGTTAATAAGTCACAACTTCTTCAAGCTTTTTGCTGCAATGGTACATGATACAGATTTGAAACTTTTTCACAAACTTTGTATAGTAATACTACACTGCTGGATGCATCGCCATACACCAGGACACCACTTCATGTCTACAGCGTCGGTCAACAATTGATAACTTTAGCATTACAGAATAATTGTTGGTTTATTTTTTGTCAACATTTGTAAATTATACATTCCATCACAATGTTAATATACATGCGATATTGTGAGCTGCATTTTCAAACCTGTGCAGGCCACTAAAAGCAGAAGTTGAGAGCGGGTGTAATTCTTACAGGAACTCACAGAAGCCTTGTTACATTGTAAATCGTCAATCATACGTTGATTCATATAATGAAATTATAACCTATCCCAAATCACAGAGAGAACCGGATTATTAGTAATCCTTTTTCATGTAAGCTAATAAGAGAGTTGTCCTACAAAACCGGTATGCTAAACATGTACACCTGTAAACATGTATACATGAACCCATATGAGTAAAAAATGAAAGGGACATTAGAACTCTGTAATGCTAACTTGTTAAAAAATATTTCATACTTTATTAGGAAAACCATGAAAATTTTCTGAAAACTATGTTCGATAGTTGTTTGATTTTAATAAGTAAATGTGCCATGTCAGCGTGGTTGATTTAAAATCATACTGTCTTTTATGATTTCACTGTCTATATATTTATTTGGTATTTTACTGTTTATTTTAATATTATTATTTGTAATCTTATCTGTCTTCTATATGTATTATTTAATGTTGATTTCAAATTTTATAATTTGTATTCTTATCTGTCTTCTATATGTATTATTTTATTTTTATCCTCTTGTACATTAATAAAGCATTTAAATTGAATTTGAATTATTTTCTTACAGTTTGTCCTGAACTTCCTGTACCTGCAAATGGCGCATTGGCATGTTCCGAAATCGTTCACAGACAAGTTTGTGCAATATACTGTTCTGCCGGATTTTTGTTTCCAAAGGACACAATAACAACATACATATGCACCGACAAACAAAGCTGGTTCCCTTCAGGACTTCCTCCTAATTGTACAGGTAAGGCTGAATATTCAAGATTCTCTTGCAAATTATACGCAACCAATTTGATTGGTCATAATTTTAGTCAAATACTCTATCTACATGCCTCGGAAAGAATAGGTTCCCTGTCTTGTTTATTTCCCGACTTGTTTACAAATACACATTGACAAAAGGACGACATGTTTACTTGTTTGCTCTCATATGAAGCTTTGACCAGAAATGAATTGATTTAACATTGCATGTTTAAGATAGACTGTACAACAAGCAGATTCCTCATGTATACAGCTCTTCTAGAAAATACTCATGTATACGAGACAGGCCTGATGTCATTTTTGGTAATTATATTGATAATTTTTATTGTTGTAGAGATGAAAATCGATATCTTTAATAACAAAACATATACTTTGCTTTATTGAGATTGATTTCGATTTCCTAATTGGTTCAATGCTATTTTGTCGTTTTGCTGAGTATTACGCTTTAGCCCTAATTTTACAATTTGCCATTTGAGACAATGATTGATGTTGTGGCCTTATAATTATAAAACAAACTAGATTTGCAATTGCAAGCAATAGCCGATGTCACCCCAGACGACCAATTCGATGATTATATGTTATTCGCAGCTTCGCAATCTCCATTGATTTTCGTTGAAATCGGACAAAATCGTATTTTTTACGTACACAGGCCACCATCTTGGAATCGGTGGCCATTTTGAAAATGTTTGTGACATAGATTCCTTCCTCTAATCTTACTGATCTTACAGAACATTTATGCTAAGAATGAACGAATTCTGCAATGCAGTTTCTGAGATATTTAATCCTCGATTTTTAACCTAAAATGGTTGCCATCTTGGAAATATCATTAGTAGGAGATTTTTAACTACAAAAAAGGCATTGCAGGACTTAAACATTGAGACTGTCTGAAATTCCCTCTGACATGCGACTGTTCCGCTTCTTTTTGTTTAAAGTCCCTTCAGACATGTCATAACCGGCGATCACAAGATAAATAAAATTTGATTACTACGGAAGAGGGTCTCAATTTTTTTCTACATTTGGAAAAACCACAGGGTATAAATTGGAATTTTAATTGGAAGATCGACATGGATACTGTTAAGGATTACGCCAAAGCGTTGGTTAAGGGAGAGACAGACAAAGCACCAGAATCTTTGTCCTCTTCAGATCATGTAAGATCCATTCGCTCTTCAGTGCCGAGTAGTGTTAACAAACTACTGTATGGTTTTTATATTTTGTGAGTGTTAATTTTCGCGCTATTTACGTTTAAAACGATAAGCGCGAAAAATGAACATTATGACGTAACTAAAAATCCGTGAATATAAAACCCAGTTGAAAAATCTAACACTGAAAACTGCGAAAATTTCATACCGGGGATATAAATGCATATACAGTACGCAGATGTGTATTTAATCGACCTTAGACTATGTTTGTAAGATATTGAAGCCAATCAGTGGCTCTTTATATTACATGACATCATATTTGTATGTAGAACACATTATTACATTATAACAACTGCCTCTTCAAAGAACTAGGCATCAATCCTACATACATGCTACATCCATCAATGACACAAAAGAGCTTCATTTGGTAAAGAGGAAATCCTGTCGAATCACTGAACTTGTCTACAGTCAAAGACAGATATCAAGTAAAATGTGAAAGCTCCCCGTGCCCGAAGTGACATATATCACATCTAGATACTTACAAATTCGAAAGATTTATATGAAAATATTAAGTACCAGTCCTCCGAAGAAACAGGCAAAATACATTGCTGTGGTTTCACATTAGGGAAAAAACGCAAACTTTTGATGTTTGATCTAAATAAGACTACCCAAGAAAACGTTATTTTGATATATAAAAGTCCTGTGTTATTTTGCCTTTTTGACTTATCAGCGTCAAACATTTAGTTACATTGTACTATGGGAAAATTTCCCCGTAATTTTTCTCTTTGTATTACCAGTCAAACATTATCTCGAGACCTAACACATGTTCAAATATA
The DNA here is from genome assembly GCA_002080025.1 of Modiolus philippinarum. NCBI lineage: Eukaryota > Metazoa > Mollusca > Bivalvia > Mytilida > Modiolidae > Modiolus > Modiolus philippinarum. Next base: position 150,900 of record MJUU01072278.1, read on the forward strand.
AAAATTTTTTGTTAGGTGTTTTTATGACCAAATGAATGCACCTATGGCAAAAAATACAGAATCTAAATTTTTGGTGTGCCGCACACTGCCTGAACTCTTAGCTGGAATACTACCTAAATCATGTTTTTTCTCAAATGCATTCTCTTAAAATATTTGCTTTTTCCACATTCAATACCACTCTTCCTAATGGTGAATCAAAAGTATCATTAAAAAGGCTTTTGTATATTCAAAAAGAATTTGATTTTATATATTTTACAAAAGGATATGGAGTAAATGAACATGACACCATAACACATATGTTAACTCAGACTGCAATTAATTCTAATGAGCTGTATGGCCATTTCATAAAATAATTCCTCATCAGCAGCACTAGAACCCTAAATAGGAAATCCACTATTTCAAAAAATGTTTATAATACATAAAACCAAACGAAATCCGAATAATCAGTAATATCAAGAATAAAGCCAAGGACAAAAATACGACGGAGGGAGTTAAAATATGTGTCAAACAATTTGTACAACAAAGTGCTGTATGAAAAATAAATCTGATTAACTTCAAATGAAATATTTCAGTTATCTCCCCTGGAATATAATTTAAATGGGAAAATAACAAAACAACCGAAAAGAGTTGTCAAGAGCCGACGTCAATGAGACAAAAAAGACAAATCAGGTGGAAACCATTGGAAAAATTGTCGACCGCGATGGTTCCGACTTAGTACATATATTTCAAAAGAAATTGTTGGTTGAACCAGTTTTTTTTTTGGCATGCCAAACCTCCCCTTCCATTGCGATATTGTCCAGCAGCAACTCGACAGCAAATGCCACTGAAAGTTCGTAGATACAATGTAGTTAAAAGAGTACTATATCTTTATCTGTTTCCCCTATAGTTTGATAGTAAATACAATTTGCCCCGTAAAATAATATTAAATATTATATATTACACAGTCTGTTAGTGACCTAATATGATAGATACACGGTCAGTAAATTTTATATTGGGCGAGAGCGTAGCTCGAGCCCCAATATTTAATTTACTGACCGTGTATATACCATAGTAGGTCACTAACATAAGTGTAATCTTCATAGCCTACAGATAGTGCTTTAAACATATAAAAACTTGTGAAAACCGCAACAAAAGTATTGATGTTTACATGGTGACGTCGTACAATGGCTGCCACTGACTGTATATTTTACACGGTCACCCCATATGGAATATATGCGGTTAAACACGTGACGCCGTTTAACCAATCACCGTTTCGGGAATTTACTAGAGGTAGGATTTAAAACTATATTGTCCTATATTACATATGGTATAAGTTCCTATTAATCTCATTGGCTAATACGCTCACGTGATTTTAAGAATATTCAGTATATTTCAGCGATGTTTCTAATTTTAGGTATATTGACGCCATGTTTCTATTTATAAGTATATTGACGCTATGTTTCTATATTTAGTTTTATTGACGCTACATGTGTGGTTGAACTTTCAGACTATTGTTTTTCACTAAGAAAGGTGTTATGAAAAAATATTTTGATAAATATTGGGAAACGCTTTACACATTAACAGGAGTTTCCGCCGGGGAAATAAAAGGGGATATTAACAGAGCAACCACTGAAATCAATGAAATATATATTTAACAGTTGTCACATTCTTTATTGCACACTTCACGTAAACATGCTAATTAAAAGGCTTAGTTGTTGGCTTTTATTTTATTTCCAAATATAACAGAAATCTCGGCATTTATTTTTCATATGAGCACCCATGTAAACCATTCTAGATGATGGCAGATCCAGACCCACCTTCAAATAAAGGTGTTATTTCTAATTAAATTTCGATGTATTGACAAAATTTTCCTCCACAAAAACGTAATGATATACTATAAAACTACATATGTAATATAAAAATGATGGACTTTGTACTCTGTCAATATGTTAAATATGGACCTGTTAGAAATATATTGACCTCGGACTTCGTCCTCGGTCAATATAAACCTAACAGGTCCATATATAACATATTGACCTCGTAAAAAGTCCATAATTGATAAATATTAACCCTGTTATTATCTGTACTTAATTTGGTAAATTAAGAAAAAATAATTGATTATATAACAATCAATTTTCAAATCAAAATATAATACTTATGTCTTATAATTATCTATATTTTATATATTTTATTATTGAAGTAAAAATTAAACTAAAACAAGGCCAGTAAATACATGACAAGATATAGCAGAAAATACACGAATTAACTGGTGTTTATAGTAAATACATGTATTGACTTATTGGCCATGTTTGTACTTACAGACTTAGGAAATACATGTATTTCCTAATTACATGAAGTTAATGTAACAGATATTTATGATCTTCATTCTATTAATAAAGCATTTTAAGAGAATTTATGATCAATATATGCTCCAGAATTAGACATAAATGAAGCAATAGAAACCACTAAATCTATAACCTTTTTGAACTTGCATCTCATAGTTAACGAAAAATGGTCATCTCAGTACTAAAATTTACTGCAAAAGGGACGACTTAAATTTCAAAATTACCAATTTCCCGAATATGGACAGGAATATTCCATCTTCTTCTTGTTTAACAATTGATTCCTTACGCGAGAGCTAGTTTCAACTATACGGATTTCGTCTATAGGCACCGTTATCTCCATGGACGCCTTTTTAATCAAGGCTTCAAAACGGCCGTCTCATACTATCATTTAAGAAGTTTTTAAATAGATATCAGCTGTTTCTTGAAGACATTTGAAGTTTCAGTCCGAACTTTGATTCAAGATTTATTTTTTGCTTAGTAAAGAGATAAACATTTCTTTCTCTAATTCTTGTTCAAAATAATACTTCCCAAATAATGTTAGATGAAATTAATAATCAACATGTTTAGAAATTTATCTCACTTGCTGATTGGTCAATCATGTAAACGTCTCGTGTCAGTTTCTAGAAATAGTGCAACCGAATGTTGATGAAATTAACACCTGCATCATTGTCTACCGAACTGGTTTTTGCATTTTTATAACTAAGATATTTCAGTTAATTGATAATATGACATTTTTATTCAAAATATTACACTTAACACCCCTTTCAATGAAAGGCGCAATGATATACATAGTAACGATGATAGCAACAAAATGGCGGCATACTTGAGACTGGAGACTACGGAGATCGCTTTACGTCAAATAAATTGAGTAGGAATTAGAGAAAAAATCTCTAACATTGTTTTCCGGTTTATTACGATGATTTCTCACATCTCGATAGTTAATTTTTCACAGGTAAACCTCGAACTTTTAACTATCTCGATGTGAGAAATAAACGTAATTAACTGGAAATAATGTTAGAGACTATATTTCCAATGTATACGACCATTCAATAACAATTGCTGTTTAGTTGCTATCGAACACTAGCGCAATGAAAAGGGACATTTGGCCTGTCATTTAACCGGTTTCACCCATTATTTGTTTAATCAAGGAATTTGTGGTTCAAACCATTTGCTTTTCTTTTGCGTATTCGTCACAGAATTTCTTACAATTTGTGGACTCATTTCTCTTGCATTTTTGATCCGAATTGAAAGCAACAACGCTGGATCTTTTCCTTCAGTCCCATATTTCTTAAAAAATTATTACAATTACTTTTGTTGGCGTAACTTATAATACTCCTTTCACCTGATTTTATTAAATTTCACACAGTCGTTTATCAAAGTCAAACTATAAATCATTTTTGAAGAAAATAGACATAAAATAGATATGCATGTTGGGTGTAGATCGTGAAACGCTTATCTGTTATCACTTGGTACACCATTCTCTGATTTTAAGATTGACTCCCTTTTATTAGGTCACCTGGACCAAAGGGTCAGTGTGAGCTATTGCCATCACTTGGCGTCCGTCGTCCGTCCGTCTTTTAACTTACCACATTTCCATCAACGCCTCTGAAACGACTGAAGCAAATTCAACCAAACTTTACAGGAATGATGTATGAAAGGTCCTCAACAAATATTGCTCATTTCGTTCCGATCCGAAAGAAAAAAAAACATGGCACTTGTATTTAATATTGGACCCTATGGGAAAAACATTATTTACTCCTCTGAAACCACAGAAGCAAATTCAACCAAACTTTACAGGAATGATTTATGGAAGGTCATTTACAAAGATTGCTTATTCGTTCCAATCCGACAAAAACATGGCCGTCAGCGCGGATTTAACATTGGACCAAATGGGAAAAACGCAATTTTCATCAACTCCTCTGAAACCACGAAAGCAAATTCAACCAAATTTTACAGGAATGATTTATGGAAGGTCTTTTACAAAGATTGCTCATCTCGTTCCGATCTGAAAATCATGGCCGCCAGCCCGGAACTTGTATTTAACATGGAACCTTATGGGAAAAACGTCATTTCATTAAATCATCTGAAACCAATAAAGAAAATTCAACAAAACTTTACACAAATTATGTATGGAAGGTCCTTTTCAAAGATTACTCATTTCGATCCGATCCGACAAAAAATATTGCCGCCATTGCGGAACTTGTATTTAACATTGGACCCTTTGGGTAAAACGTCATTTTCATCAACTCCTTTGAAACCAAAGAAGCAAATTCAACCAAACCTTACAGGAATGATTTAATTGAGTCCTTTACAACGATTGCTCATTTCGTTCCGATCCAAAAAAGCATGGCCGCCAGCCCGGAACTTGTATTAAAATTGGACCATATGGGAAAAACGTCATTTTTATTTACTTCTCTGAAACCACTGAAGCAAATTCAACAAAACTAGGCAGGAATGATGTATGGAAGGTCCTTTACAAAAATTGCTCATTTCATTCTGATCGAAAAAAACATGGCCGCCGGCGCAGAACTTGTAGTTAATATTGGATCATATGGGGAAAACGTAATTTCCATCAACTCCTCTTAAACCAAAGAAGCAAATCCAACCAAACTTTACAGGAATGATTTATGGAAGGTCTTTTACAAAGATTGCTCATTTCGTTCCAATCCGACAAAAAAAACATGGCCGTCAGCGTGTATTTAACATTGGACCAAATGGGAAAAACGTCCCCTGAAACCACAGAATCAAATTCAAGTAGCATATAACATATAAGAAAAGGCATATTTTCTCCATTTGATGTGATATCGATGACTGTAAGACTGAAACTTGCTGTAATTTAACCTACAGCATGTACGAAAAAGAACATTTTGTCCATTCAATATTATATCCATGCCCGCATTATTGAAAGTTGTTGTAATTTAACCTAAAACATGTAAGTATGGGAACATTTTCTCCATTCGATAGTATATCAATGCCTGCGATACTGAAACATTCTGTAATCTGACGTACAACATATAATAAAAAGCCACATCTTCTCCATTCGAAAGTATATCAATACCCGCAATACTGAAACTGTCTGTAATTAAACCTGTAGCATATAAGAAAAAGCCAATTTTGTCCATTGCATATGATATTGGTACCTGCAATACTGAAACTCACTGTAATTTAACCTTAATCATATAACAAAAGGCACATTTTCTCCATTTTATATTATATACATGCCCGCAATACTGACACTTGCTGTAATTTAACCTATAACATATAAGAAAAGGCATATCTTCTCAATTTGATGTAATATCGTCGACCGCAAGACTGAAACTTGCTCTAATTTAACTTAAAACATATAAGAAAAGGCAAATTTTGTCCATTCGATAGTATATCAATGCCCGCAATACTGAAACTTGCTGTAGATTAGCCTAGAACATATAAGAAAAGGCAAATTTTGTCCATATGATATGACATTGGTGCCCACAATACTGAAACTTGCTGTAATTTAATCCAAAACATATAAGAAAATGCAAATTTTCTGCATTCGATATTATATTGATGCCTGCAATACTGAAATTTGCTGTAATTTAACCTTATTCATATAAGGAAATGCACATTTTTTCAATTTCATATTATATCCATGCCGGCAATACTGAAACTTGCTGTAATTTAACCTATAACATATAAGACTAGAGGCTCAGAGACTGAGCCTGTATGGCTCACCTGACAAAATGCTTCTATGCCATGCATGACCAAAAATGATGTAAAGTACATTCCGTACTTCAACCCTGTAAAGTTTGGTTAAATTTGCTTCAGTGGTTTCGGAGAAGATGAATAAGATATTTTCCCATAGGTCAAATTACAATACTATGTTAACTAGGTTTTGCACTGGAGGCCCTGTTTCTTGTCCAATTGGAACAAAATTAGTAGTCTTTGTAAAGATCCTATAGTACATCATGTTTGTGTAGTTTGGTTGATTTTGATTCAGTGGTTTCGGAGGAGAAGATGAAAATGTGATTTTCCCATAGGGTCAAATGTTGAACAATGTTCCGTTCTGTCAGGCCATTTTTTTTTTATAATAGGAACAAAATGAGCAATCTTTGTAAAGGACCTTTATTACATCTTTCCTCTAAAGTTTGGTTCAATTTGCAACAGCGGTTTCAGAGGAGAAGATGACATTGTTATTTTTCCCATATGATCCAATGTTGAACCTTAGTTCGGCCCTGGCGAACATGTTTTTTTAAGCATCTAAACGAAATAAGCAATCTTTGTAAAGGACCTTTTGCACATCATTCCTGTAAAGTTTGGTTGAATTTGCTTCAGTGGTTTCAGATGAAATGATGAAAATGTGATTTTTCCCATAGGGACCAATGTTAAACTATGTTCCGTGCTGGCGGCCATGTTTTTTTTTTAAAATCGGAACTAACAGAGCAATCTTTGTTAAGGACTTTTAGTACATCATTCCTGTAAAGTTTGCTTGAATTTGCTTCTGCGGTTTCAGAGTAGAAGACGAAATTTCCCCTAGGGTCTAATGTTAAACCTAAGTTCGGCCCTGGGGGCCATATTTTATATCGGATCGGAATGAAATGAGCAATTTCTGTAAATGACCTTTAGTACATCATATACCTAAAGTTTGGTTCAGTTTGCTTCAGTGGTTTCAGAGGAGAAGATGACAATATTATTTCTCCCATTTGATCCAATGTTGAACCTACGTTTTGCACTGAAGGCCATGTTTTTATCAGATCAGAGCAAAATGAGCAATCCTTGTAAAGGACCCATAGTACATCATTTCTGTAAAGTTTGGTTGAATTTGCTTCAGTGGTTTCAGGGGAGAAAATGAAAATGTGATTTTTCCTTAGGGTCCAATGTTAGACCTAAGTTCGGCCCTGGCGGCCATGTTTTTTATCGGATGAATGAAAGTGACAATAAAAGTCCGAAACGATCAAAGGAAGAGACCAGTAAGGAAAATCCGTATAACATTCGACTAAATCAGGGAAACAATCCAACACAGAACATTTTTGGCAAGCCGTCATATTCCCGACTTGGAACGGGCATTTTATAAATAAAATGGTGGGTTAAACCAGGTTTAATGATGCATCAACCTCCCGCTTATATGACGACTAACTATAGCTTCTGTGTGCCCAGATTGTGTAAAATGTCAAAGCCATAATATTGTCAGGGGGCACTTCACTATTTCAATACGCCAATATTTGACAGACCACGAAAATAGTACTATAAAAAATAGTGCCTTATAATTTGTAGTGACTCCAGCCAATTGATACATGTTATAGTCAGCAAGATCATAGAATATTTCCAGATGAACGACAGAGAGCAAAGAACAGTTAAAAAACATGATTAAGTTGCGTAACAAGCTAGAACGGATAGAATGAAATACGACCAAATACCGAAAATTCTCTGTTGCGACTATGTACAAAATCAATTCAATTATATTTTCTTATTTGACATATTTTTGAAATCCCGGAATTTAACATAAGAGTCAATGGGAGGGCGAATAAGTGGTGTGCCTCCTGTCATAACCTATAGATTTTTTCTGACATAGGTAAAATGTTTTTGTCGTTCGATGTACAAGCCTAGTGTCATACAGGTAAAATGTTTTTGTCGCTCGGTGCACAAATCACACTGGAGTGGCAAGAAGAGTAATATAAAGAAAGAAGCCAAAACTTAAAAAAAGCCGTCTTCAATAAAATTGGAAATAGGAATTGAATATTTATTAATCAAATGTGGATATCGTCCAATAAATTTCTTCAGAAAAACTATTAATCTGCATTTCTCGAAGCCCTGATTTAAAAGTTTACGAATTAAACATCTGTGTCGTTTCACAAAATCTTGATAGTATCCAAATGAAACGAGCAATCTTTGTAAACGACCTTTAGTACATCATTCCTGTAAAGTTTGGTTCAGTTTGCTTCAGCGGGTTTTGAGGAGAAGATGAAAATGTGATTTTTCCCATAGGGTCCGATGTTAAACCTAAGTTCGGCCCTGGCGGCCATGTTTTTTTTATCAAATCGGAACTAAATAAGCAATTTTGGTAAGGACCTTTAGTACATCATTCCTGTAAAGTTTGGTTGAATTTGCTTCAGTGGATTGAGAAGAGAACGTGAAAATGTGATTTTTCCCATAAGGTCCAATGTTAAATCTAAGTTCGGCCCTGGATGCCATGTTTTTTATCGGATTGGAATGAAATGAGCAATCTTCGTAAATGATATTCCATACATCATTCCTGTAAAGATTGGTTGAATTTACTTCAGTGGTTTCAGAGGAGAGGATGAAAATGTGAAATATGAAAACGGACGGACGCCAAGTGATGGCAATAGCAGATATTACATATAAGAAAAGGCATGTTTTCTCTATTAGATGTTATATCGATGACTGCAAGACTGAAACTTGCTGTAATTTAACCTACAGCATATACGAAAAGGCAAATTTTGTCCTTTCAATATTATATTCATCCCCGCATTATTGAAACTTGTTGTAATTTAACCTAAAACATATAAGTAAAGGTACATTTTTGTTGTTCTGTCCTTCCATTACCTAACGACGGACGCAAATTGATGCAAGAAGAATCTGCAGTTTTCCGTTCTGTTTCATCAATCAATATACATATATAAAGCAAACAGATGAGTGGCGTAAAATTGGCACACTTTTAATTGTGTGCCGTTTTTAATGATTGTTTTATAAATATTTACATTGAATCAATAAATGTTGACATCAAAAAATATATTGATGAAAGGTGCGGCCTAATTTAATACCGCCAAAAAATCTCATTTGATAGAAAGGAGATTGCCGCCACCCGGAAAACTGCAGGTAATGAAATATAAAAATAAATAACAATCATTACAAATATATCATATAAAAGAATACGAATGCATGCGGCAGTCACAGTCAGCATTTTTTTTAATTCGTCGTTATTTGTCAAACTTTATAACGGGGTTCCTTTTATCTATACGCTCCTGATCTCACATTATTTTCGCAGCTGCAACATATCTACAAGTTGTCAAATGTTAAGCAGTGTTCCATTAATCTTCACACTCTTGATCTGGAATTTTTGCATTTCTGAATTAAGTTTAAAGTTTACCTCGACAGTAATATTCCGTCTTCCCCATCGTATGGAGTATATATTTCTCAATTAATCCGTTACGCTAGAGCATGTAGTCACTATCAAGATTTTTTGAAACGACACAGATGTTTAATTCGTAAACTTTTAAATCAGGGCTTCGAGAAATGCAGATTAATAGTTTTTCTGAAGAAATTTATTGGACGATATCCAGATTTGATTGATAAATATTCAATTCCTATTTCCAATTTTATTGAAGACGGTTTTGTTTAAGTGTTGGCTTCTTTCTTGATGTTTCTTTCTTTTTGCAACTGTAGTGTGATTTGTGCACCGAGCGACAAAAATATTTTACCTGTATGAGACTAGGCTTGTACATCGAACGACAAAACATTTTACCTATTAGAGAAAAATTCTAGGTTTTGACAGGATCCGAGGCACACCACTAATTCGGCCTCCCATTGACTCGTATGTTAAATTCCGGGATTTCAAAAATTCCAATAATATAGAAATGAATTTTCCTAGGTGCGGGAACTTGTTTTCCGTTAACAGATCACCAACACGATAAAATAAATACATTTAAACCATATGTTGTATGGTCAAATAAGAAAATGAAATTGAATTGAAACGTTCCGGTTAATTTTGTACATAGTCGCAACAGAGAGTTTTCGGTATTTGGTCGTATTTCATTCGATCCGTTCTAGCTTGTTATGCAACTTAATCATGTTTTTTCAACTGTTCTTTGCTCTCCGTCTTTCACCTAGAAATATTCTATCATCTTGCTGATTATAACATGTATCAATTGGCTGGAGTCACTACAAATGAAAAGGCACTATTTTTTATAGTACTATTTTCCAGGTCTGTCAAACATTGGCGTATTGAAATAGTGTAGTGCGCCCTGACAATATTATGGCTTTGACATTTAACACAATCTGGGCACACAGAAGCTATAGTTAGTCGTCATATAAGCGGGAGGTTGATGCATCAATAAACCTGGTTTAACCCACCATTTTATTTATAAAATGCCCGTTCCAAGTCGGGAATATGACGGCTTGCCAAAAATGTTTTGTGTCGGATTGTGTTCCCCTGATTCAGTCGAATGTTATACAGATTTTCCTTACTGGTCTCTTCCTTTGATCGATTCGGACTTTTGTTGTCACTTTTATCGATTATTTTCACAGCTGCAACATATTTGTTTGTACAGAGTTCATGAATGAGTTGTCTCCTCAGATGCGTCCTATTGATAACATGTGTTAAATATTGTCCATCTTAAATGTTTGCTACGTTAAAGGTTACCGTTGTTATGAGAGAGTATGGACTATCGTACAGCACGTGTGAGTCAGTGTTTGTGTCTTTAAAGGTAACCAGTGTTATTAGAGACAGTTCCATTTAGATAGCATCTTCATGTTCACTGAGATTTTCCTTATAGTACAAGTGTTATAAACCAAGCTGGTAAGCAACTATAGGCCATCGCGTGAATATTAAGTACAACTGTATTGCATTTGAGCTTTTCTATCGACATCCCGCCGCTAAGGTAAAGCGAAAACTAAAGTTCTGATAAATCGTAGAAAGCATATAAAGTCACACAAAAACAAAATACAGGCAATGTCTCAAGGTACGCTTTTGCCAGTTACATCCCGCCATATTTTGGCTTAAAACGATCTAACAAATATAATTACAATGTCAAAAGAATTTTACAGCCTTGGGAACACCGCCACGTTAAGGTTAATTAAGTACAAATAAAGTATAGTTCTATAGAATTAATAAAATAAAATATAGCCAAAAGCATCCCGCTAGGTAAAGGCTATTATATAAAATTTTACAAACAAATAGAATAAAACAGAATATAGCCCAGGGCATCCCGCCAGGTTATGGCTATTGTAAACAAATTAACAAACATACAGATAAAATAAAATAGAAATTAGCCAAAGGCATCCCGCCAGGTTAAGGCTATACTATAAAATTTACAGACAAATAGAATAAAATAGAATATAGCCAAGGGCATCCCGCCACGTTAGGCTTAATGCAAGCAAAGTAAACGTTAGTAAAATGCAATAAGATAAAGATTAAAATGTACAAAACTTAGGACATTCCGCCGACTTAGGACTGGATAAAAGGAAATTAAAATTGTATTTAGTTCATGAGCTTCCCACTACTTTGAACTAAACCAAATTTAGGTAATTAATTGCGGAGATCAAATATATTTTTGTAAGCATCTGATTTCCACCGTCTAACAATTGAATCTTGACTGTCGGAGTACCCTAGTGATGCCGCTGTTGTTGCTCCCCCAATCCTAAAGCTGTGACCTTTGTATTTGCTAGAATCGAAACCACAAAATGCTAAAACATTGCGTGTTAAAATGTCAAATTGGGATCGCAGGAAGGGATTCCCATTCCTGTTGATGAACAAAGGAGCCGGGCATGTGCCCCTAATAGCTAAATATCTTTGCAATAAGCTGACTGGACAAAAATGTGGCGATGCAGACCGTTTGATTGGTATGTGATGTGGTTGTTTGTTTTAATTGTGTTTGGAATCACGAAATGTAACCCATAATATTGCAGACGTAGTTGTATTCTCAAAATTGATGTCTTGTATCTGAAGGACCTTTGATGATGCTGATATGTTTGAAGGGATCAACTCACCTATCTTTGCAAGGGCAAAAAATGCTGTTGCGAAAATCGCACCCGTTAGACAAGCTACATATTCGTTATCGGCTACAAGGGGTAACGCTTTAATCAAACGTAACATTATAGGGGCTGTTATGGGTAGTCGCGAATCGTAATGAGGGGTCAGCTTACTGGCTCCATGAATTGCTTTCTTTGCAATGAAAGATTTCGTAGGGTCATCGAGACCCCGAATTTGGTGCACATAGCGCAGAGCTGATAACTGGGAAGTGATAGTGCTCGATTTCAGCCCCTTTTGATGCGCGTATGCTACGTATAGTGGAACGAAGAAATATTGTACTGGAATTGATAAAGATTTGCCGAAATATTCGATAGAGAAATCGTTTATTGACGACAATGCCCGGTTGTACAATTGTCTGGACGAAAGAGCCAAAGAAGCTCCTAATAAATGTTCTAAGGTCTGAAAAATAGTAGATGGTGTACTTCTTCTGGAATTGTTGTTGGATAAGTGTTCGCACTGGGATGTAAACTCCTGAACTTCTGAACCTGTAATCGAGAAAAAGCATCAGCTAAAATATTTCTTACCCCGCAAACATGACGGCCCCGAAACTATATGTTAAATTTAAGGCAATGCAGAACCATATATCTCATTAACCCCATAATACAAGGGTCCTTTGGAGTTTGTTTATTAATAATATGGACAAGTGCTAAATCATCTGTAAACAAAGCAATGCTACGGTTTTTTAATTCTCTACCCCAAACGTATACAGCTGCAACAAAAGGGTAAAATTCAAGTTGAGTTATAGGTACCTGATCTATACACCATTGTCCATAAAACCATGATGACCCGAACACGGCCCAAACCTTTACTCGTGGACGTGTCAGTATAAAGCTGAATCTCGTGGTTAGAAAGAAGCTGTTCATCTAGAAAGAAGCTACGCCCGTTAAACGACTGTAGAAAATACTTCCATGTTTCTAAGTCCGACCGTGCTGCCTTAGATAATCTAATTTTAAAATTTAGACAAGTCACCCCCTTTGTTAAATCGATCATTCTGCGAAGAAAGGGCCTCCCTGGCACTATTACCGAAGAAGCAAACTGTAAAATACCTAATACCGACAGTAGGTCCCTCAAAGTAACTTTTTTCCTTTTTTAAACCCTGACAGCAAGACTCTACAACGGTTCAATTTATCCAATGGTAAACGTGCCTCCATTAAAACTGTACTGACCGATATGCCTAAAAAGATAATTTCTTGATGAGGCCCATCGGTCTTAGCCGCTGCGATTGGTACCCCTATCGAATTACACATTGAAGTAAATGCATACAAACTCTCCGTACATCGATATTTGTCTGCTTCTATGATTAAAAAGTCGTCTAAGACATTAATAACCTCGGTTATGCCAAGTTTTGTCCTTGCGGCCAATTCTAATGCTGTACTAAATTCTTTGAAGGTTCTGCAGCTTTCTGCTAAACCAAAAGCCAAACAACGGTCATAATACTTGTTTTTCCAAAAAATCCGGAACAAATAATAATGGGCTTCATTAATAGGTACTATACGAAATGCCTGTTCTATATCGGTTTTTGCACAATAAGAAAATTTACCTTGTCTCTGTATTGCCTAAATGGCTGTTTGTATATTAGATAATTGAATTGACGAGAAATATGAAACAATGCCATCGTTAACAGAGAAACCTTTGGGATAGCTTAGATGATGAATGAGGCGGAATTTACCTCGTTCCTTTTTAGGAACTACGCCTAATGGGCTGAGGTGGAAATTATCAAATGGTGCTTTGTCAAAAGGACCTGCTATTCTGTTTGAATCTAATTCCTTTTGGAGCTTTTCGTCTACAATGTCGGGCATTTCGACTGCTGATTTCAAATTTTTAAATACCTTTGGATCAGAATACAACCTGCCTTCAAAATTAATACGAAGCCCAAATTTAAAACCTTATACCAGATAACGTCTTTAATCAACATCGTATCCTTCTAACGATATATCTAACTTCCGTGCATCAATTGGGGTAACGACGTTGCTTTCCCCCTCTTTGACGCTGGAATCCCCGACCGAAGGGTGCTCTAGGGATCGGTGGGGATCCTTCATAACGAAAGGGCTGACGGAAACCCTGAGTGAGGGTTGGAGTAATGCTACCTGCATGAGCTTGTTGGTTTTGAAAATTAGCCCTCGGAAATGATGGGTTTGGGTTTATCTGCGACCTAAGAATCGCTACGTTTTGCCGGTTGTAATTGCAGAAAACGGGACGGTGGTTTCCTTGACATTTGAAGCAGACGTGGAGAAATCTGCACTTATAACCGCCAGGACAAGGGATATTAACAATGAATTTCCAACAGTATCCCGTTGGATGTTTAGCATTTGATGATGACAAATTTTGTTTAAGTCCCCACCGGCTCTGAAAGGCAGTCCCGTTCCCGGTCAAGGCTTCGTCCCACAGTTTCCGTTCGACTACGTCCCATTGTAAAGATTGCCTTTTTTCACGAAGTCGACGGAATTGCCTATTATAATAAGCCCATTACCCCCTTCTTGACTGAGTTTACTTATCATGCTACTATATTTTTAAAAGCATAGCAAATTCTGATGGATGTTTTTGACAATAAACAGCCATTTTCAGACCATTCAGTTATGGAAAGTTTTGATGACTTTTGTTTGGGTGTTAGCTCTATGGTCGAAGGAGCACCCTTTTCACCACTGACCACCATTTGGTATGAGCTAGATTCTTGCCCCGAAGCAAAAGCACTAATTTCTATAAATTCATAATTCCAGATCTTATTCTTAATTTTTGTATCAACCAAATCCACAAGGGGAATACCGGTGGACAGAAAAGCTTCCCCGGGTTGTGAGAGAGATTCCCTCATTGTAAAAGCGGTGCTAACTGACCCACCTATCGTTTCCTCTACGGTTAATGGCGGAATCAAGTTGTCTGCTGTATTACAAGGTACAGCTGTACTGCTTTGGGTGACAGGTTGATCCTGGTCGGCTGAGCCCAGGGCAAAAGGTACATAACTGCTTGAAGCAGCATCATTTGCCGCCGTATTGGCTTTGGCTTCCTTAACCCCTGCCTCAAAGGCTTCTTTGATTAGATTTTGCAGGGAACCTTTTGATAGATTGATGTTTTCCCCTATTGTAGGGTGCCCATTGGGCTCCTCTGCGCCTCGATCGTTGACCCTGGGGCTCACCCGAGTCTTCTTCTTCTGTACAATTAATGCATTTTTTGACGCTGCTTTCCTCTTTGGTGCCATACCCTGTAGATATAATCTAAACATGAAAGTTAGTCAAAACATTGTATTTTTTTTATTTTGTTCTATATTTTCGGGGGGGTTGCTTGTAGAGAATAATCGTTGAAAACGATACTTACCATAAATTTGCATATATATATATATATATATATATATATATATAA